>JAQGAE010000878.1:0-28561 GCA_034696685.1 Julus scandinavius | reverse complement strand
TATTATAAAACGCACAATTAAATGCTTTTTTCAACAATTATTCAAAGAATACGTTCTTTATGTATTATTTAGCATTCTACAATTATTGAAACATGTAAAAAGGATAAAGAGAAATAATGATATCATCATGGCCTCTTAACGTGAAAACTATATATAGTTTTCACGTAATAGTCAAGGACTGTAATGTAAAGAATCGTGTTATAATACAGTACCTATCGGTACTGTATTATAACACGATTCTTTACATTCATAGATCACGATGCCATTTTAACTAGAAAAGTAAAACTATAAACGTTTTAACTTTATATTATTATTTGAGACATTGATACATTAATTGATGTCAGGTGTGTAACACAATACATATTTGCAAGATAAGCGGCCAACCACAATAATTTCTAAGCGCATTTTTAATCAGTTAAGGAACAACGTGGTGCGACGTAAGCAACGTGATTTCAACTATAAAAAATATTTTAAGGCAGAAGCTTTAGACAGAAGCAGAAGTGTATAAAATAATTTTTTTTAGAATTATTGTCTATCCTTTTTCTATTATAGACAGGCTTATGATATCTCAGCTGAGGGTACACATTACACAATTTATATTTCTATCCAACCAATCGGTCAAGAACTGTAGGCCACGATTGTACATAATATGCTTACACGTCAAAATAAAAACATAGTAAAACGTGTCATTGAGTTACACGTGTTGTTTTCGCTCTTCAAAAGGGTTTTCAAACATTATGAAGCGGAATTGTTGTGTTCCATGTTGTAAAAACAACTTTAGGAACGTCAATTCCAAGATTTCATACCACAAGATCCCTAAAATCTCCAATATAAGGTTTTGTTTAACTAAAATGGTTTGCACGTGCCCTACACGTTCTCAAAGAGTAATTTCCACTCTCAAATTTTGCAAAAACTTGCGTTAAATTTACCAAATATCACAAAAATCCGTTTCTAAAAGAGCAAAGTCAACGATAATGCTAAATGGACGACGCTGGGCTGTTCTCTCAGCAAATTTAGCCACTAGAGGCACTCATGCATGGCACATGGGCCGTTTTGTAATGTAGACCTCCTCAATTAGAAAATTTCAAAGGAATTTAAATTTAACGTGAAATAAATGGACACTCTTTTCAAACGCATTATTCCATAATAATTTTAAATTGCATTTCCACGTTCATTTTTATGAAATATCCCTAAAACAACTAAAGTTTTTCAAGCGTTTGCCCCAGTAATGCATGCAGCTCAACTTTATTTACAACAATATTTTCGAAAATAGTTCTTAAATCATATATATACTTTTCTTAATTGTTAGCTTTTATTCATTGTAGCATTCAAATGTCTCTCATAAACTTTGAACACCGTACTCAATTTTATTTTGCTATTGTATAGATTTAACAACCATACAAATAAGTGTATGTAATAGAAAACATTTATAATTTTTTCGAATCCTGTCACGTTTGACACAATTCATCCAATTCACCTAATCATACAGAATGCGATTGTGCAATGTTGTTGTTTGTTTGACTTATCATTGACATATTGAATGGCAGTTTATAAGATATAAACCATATCTTCAATCACTGTGACAAGGTCAAGATGCTATTTTCCATATACATATACTACATTGTCCAGACGTCCAAGGGGAGCATACATTAGTTCTTCGCTAAAGCTATGAAAGTATGAAGCATACATGTATACACTAGCCTATTTATGATGTATAACTTAAATATCATTAACATAATTTCTTGAAAATCGATTATTTCGGGTTAATCTATGTCATCATTTAGTAAGTCAATTTCACGAAGATATATATTGAAGTATATATCGGGAAAACTTTGATTTAAACTAGACTTTGAAACATTTCCCCGATAATTTTGAAGTTTGATGAATATATCAGTCGGTATATAAACTCAAGTTGAGTGATGACAAATCAATTACGTTTTTGTATTTTAAGTTGACAGGCGATAGGCTACTGTTTCCATTGTTGCTTTTTAAATCCACTTTGACACCATGATTACAATGAACGCTGCCATCATCATCGCATTTGCTTTCATTTGCAAAATTTCAGGTAATTTTGTTATTGATTCCCTCGATAAGACTAAATGGAATTGTTGACATTCAATTGACGCCATGCTGCATACAAGCCATATATTTTAAAGCTACAACTATTTATAAATTAATTTGTTTAACTTTGTAAATTACACTCATGTCGTTTGTCGAATATACGAGGGCTGATCAAAAAGTTCCAGGACTAATTTTTAAATTGATTAAAAATATTTACAAGCTATTGAACGTTGTCCCCTTGAAAGTACTCCCTTTGGGAAACTATACATTCTTTCACCACAATTTCCACTGCTGGAAGAACTCTGAGAAGTCATCTTCTGGGATGATGTAACAGCTCCTCTGGCGATTTTTCTTTAATTTCGTCTGTTGAGTCAAATCTGCCTTGCCAAGGGTCTCTTATGTTTTGGAAACAGGAAAAAGTCTGCAGGGAACAGGTCAGGTGAGTATGGGCTGGGGGACGATGGTCATGGGCTTTTGTGTGCAATAATCGTGAGTGAGCGATGCAGAATAGAATGGCGCATTGTCATGGTGCAGCACCCACTGCCCACTTCGCCACAGTTGTTCAGTTAAAATTTGTTGACATGAGCCAAACGAAATATTTCATTCCTCTGCCATTTCACCTATGGTCGTCGATGATTTAATTGTACTAGAATGTCCATCTGGCAACATGATTGCTGTCAGTCGAAGTTGATGGGTGTCCTGAACGACGATTGTCTTCTTCTTGTTCCCCTCGTGACATCGTGATCGACTCATTCATCTCCAAAAGACTCGCTACATTTGAAAAGTTTCTATAAACGTTTTACCCAACTTCACACAAAACTTGACACAAATGGCTCGTCTTTCCGATTCATTTGACAAAAAATCGCCCAACATTTTCACAAAAACGTCTGTTACTTCACAGCAAAGAATGTCGTAGAGAATCTACAAAAACAGCTGAGTTCAGGAAATGTCACAGCAACTAATGCAGCCATGAAACTGTACCGCTCTCTGATGCTCCTTTGTCGCACAATTTTAAAAAGTCCTAAAACTTTTTGATCGGCCCTCGCATTTAGTTCGATAGCAAGAAAAAATTTGACAAATTCAAATAAAAAATAGGGTAATCGGTAGCTTCACTGCAAAGTTAAATATATAATTTTATTTTTTAAATTTTGATAAATATTCGATAAATGCAATTGCATCTGTTTTATACATTTTTATATCCTGAGTACATACAATACACTATTTTCTGAAATGCAACTTAAAATTATATGCATTTTATTCGGATTGAATTTAATTAGGAAAAGTATTCATAATCCTCAGGGCACATCTTATCTCGTGGAGAAGAAAATATGATGCTAAAGCATCTTGTTTCAAGTTATTTTGATTTTTTGATTTGCAGTGTAGCTTATAGATAAGCTGTGTTTTCAAGAAATACGTTAGAACAATCTCTTGTTCTAAACAATATCCTAGATTATTTTTTATCAGTTTCAGAGCAATGTGGCAACGACGTGTACGATATCTCAGGATATATATTGAGCCCAAATTATCCTAATTATTACGGCAACAACATAGTAACCTGCTATTACACCATTACCACACCCGAAGACACCTGGGTTTCTCTAGAGATTGTGGACATGCATGTTAGTATTTACCAAGGCCCGATGTAAGATTTAAGCACTGTGGAACTACAGCACCCCATCGATAACATTTAATATAATTAGTTTCCAATTTAATTTAAGTTCATGAAAAAAACAATTAAAACAAAATTGTATTGAACTGTGCGTTTCTCAGATCCAGCGGCGCGGTGTTTGACTGTTGTGCGCATGCGCACATAGAAAGCTGCACGCCAGGCTGCGAGGGAGAGGGAGGACTGTCGCTCCCGCAGTCAGGCTGGCGTGATTCACAGCATTACTCCGCAGCACCCCCACTTATTTTTTCTGCGAGCCGCCACTGAAAATGACGTTCGATTTTTAATCTAGACGGAAAGTGGTCATGATTTCGTAACTTTATACGATGGATCCTCTATCGCTGACCAACAGATCGGTAGCTACTCTGGCACATACTATAATTACTTTATCAATGCAACAACCTACGAAGTTCTGGTACAATTTACTACAGACGGTAATGTTTCGTACTCTGGATTCAACGTATCCTTTACAGCGGTAATGAAAGGTAAACGATTCAAGGTTCACTTTTTTGTAAGTCTTTCACCAAACAAGAGATTAAGAATGCAGCTTTTTACTTATTAATAAAAAAATTGCATAATTAAATATATATTCTAATTGATTTAAAACATTTCCCCATAAGCTTTGCTCCACGAAGGCTTATACAGTGTTACCTCCCTTACCGGACACTCCCGAATAACGGACATTTTTACGAGTCCCAGTCCTTTTATATAGGACAGTCCATGTTATTCCCTCTGGATAGTGGACACTCTGAATAATTCAAAAATATTTTCATAAATTCTATCCAAATCGGTGGAAATTTCAGTTGAACACAGTTGGAATTTAACAAGTGCTACATTTCGGCTGTTTTTCACTATCTTTCAACTGTTTTGAATCATACATATTCAGGGTGGCATAAAAAAGGGGAATCTTTTTCATAAATTTGTAACTTTTTTGTTTTTTAATCAAAGTAAATCCAATTGTGCACAAATATATTAAACAAATGTGCCAACAAAACAGCTATTTTAATTTGTACTCAAAGTACTTCATCCACTGCAACACATGCCCGGAGACGCTTGCGCCATTGGGCAATTGACCAGTAGATTACTGTTTGATCAAATGCATCCCAAGTGGCCAGAATTCAGCGTCTTAACTCTTTGACATCACGAATCCTTGTTTGATAATACTGGTGTTGAACTTGGGATGAACTTGATCAAACAGTAATCGACTTTGTGCCCAATGGCACAAAGTGTGCTGCGGACGGAGGACACTTTGAGTACAAATTGAAATAGCTGTTTTGTTGGTACGTTTGTGGTCTATATTTGTGCAAATTGGATTTACTTTGTCTAAAAGCCAAAAAAGGTTTTTTTTTGTGGCCACCCTGTATACATATCCAACTGTTTTGAATCATACATTTCTGATGTTTTCCAAACCCTTTCCTTGACAACACAGCAATTAAGATGCAGTACTGTTGTATCTTTCTCGATTTGTGTTATCAACTTGTTTTATAGGAAAGGTGTTTTTCGTGAAAATTTGACTAATATAAAAAAGCAAGGTTCATGTACCTAAACATTGAATGCGTAACATGTATTTGTAGCATTGTAAACCTAGAACATTTTACCAATTTTTTTTTATAAAAAGGTTGCCCTGCCCAGTAGCGGACACCTCAGAATAACGGACAAAACTTGTGGTCTCGTGACTGTCCGCTTTTCGGAGGTACCACTGTATCTACTTCATGGGTCAGACTAAATGCCTATCGATATGAGATTATTAAGAATACTTAAAGTATTTAACCGATTGATATACAATATCTATTTTTATTTTTATTTACAAATATTTAAGATTGTTAGGTTAATCATTAAATACTTTCGATTTTATCGTACCAATCTTTTACTTTATATCATCCCAATTAACAGAACCCTGTGGAGGCGATTTTTCTGGTTCCGTAGGGACGATTTCTAGTCCTATTTACCCTTACGATTACCCTGCGAACTTGGATTGCTATTATTCGATAAGCACATCCGAAAATACTGCTATGACTCTGGAACTCCTTTATTTCAGTGTAAGTTAACTTAAGATTAATATATCTTTAATTCAAACTTAAAATGTGTATATAAATATATTTATTTTCTTCATTTAGCTTGAACCATATCATGATTACGTAATAATTTATGATGGGCCAACAGATGAATACAACATAATCGGAAACTTCACTGGTTATATATTGAGTACAGACGCAATATACGTATCAACCAACCAGGCTCTTGTTTATTTTCACTCCGACTCAAGTGAATACTCTGACGATTATGAATTTCTAATTAAATTTTTGGAAACAGGTTAGAAATATTGAAGAATTTACGCACTGGAGTTTATGTATGAGATGACAGATACATAGTATGGACAAATATTTGTTAAAGATCATGTTTTTGACTTCATGTTAGTCGATTTCCTCTTTTGATCCGTGTGGAAGCAAGAACAATGTGTATAGAAAAATCATCACTGGTCCTGTAACAAATACATTGTGAAATGATGATAAAAATTTCATTAAATTTCAGAAATATGCGAAGAAGAGAACTCCGGTTTTTATGGAGCGGTTATCAGCCAGGGATATCCTACCCAGCCCTACCCCAGCAACCAAAATTGCTTTTACAAAGTGACAACTTCCGAAAACACGGCAGTTAATTTCGATATCAAGTACATGAACGTAAGCATTTCCACTAATTTAAAATTATTGGATACTTTCATTTGAACAACAATAGCTCGGGGTAAGTGACGATTACATCAAATGTACGACGGGCCAACCACTAGGAGCTAGCGTTTATGTCAACGCAATTGAAGGAGGGGAGATATATAGGGTCCAGAATCTGGGGGATGATTATTTTGTCCAAATATTTATTATCTCCAGTATCATGAGTGCAGAAATAATTGCAGAAAAAATGCGTTTTTACCTTAAAAATCGCAAATTAACTTTAAAAAACGGTACATGCATGAGTCTATCCCCAATATTCTTTTTTTCCCCCTCCCCCATATATACAGCCTTGTTAATAAATAAAAATGTTCACGAAATTATATTTATTGGACGCTTTCATTCGCACTAAAATAGCTGGAAACAGATTACGATTACATCAAGATATATGATGGGCCAACCACTAGTAGCCCATTGATTGGCAGATACACTGGAGAACTAACGGATTATTATGTTTATGCTTCAACAAATGAAGTTTTGATTTATTTTCACTCTAACGACGCCGAGAACGAAAACAGGGGCTTTTACATATATTTTACAGAAATAGGTATGAATTTGGATTTATTCATGTAATTATTTTAATTTGCGCCCACAAAAACATATTCACTCCATATATATTGCTCTTTCCCTGCAGTCAGACACTACAGTATTTTTAACTTTGTATACATAGCTCAGATTTGTCCAGCGGGTAGCTTCACTTCTGATTCCGGAGTTATTACGAGTCCTTGGTACCCTGATACGTACCCAAACAACACGGACTGTTATTACAGCATCACAACTTCATCAAACACGCAAATAACGCTTCATGCAGATCTCGACGTAAGTATAGTGTCCTCGGCACTAGCCAATTGAAGGAGTTGGACTGACCATGAAATGTATTTTTAAACCTCGTTTGACAATGCTTAAAAGTACATATAAGCGGTACTGCATGTATACGTTAATGCAAAATGCACCAATATTAGCAATTCAAGCTTTTTACAACTAATAAACATTTAAAAGTTTAAATGTTTATTGGCACAAAGGCGTGCAAAAGAAATGCAGCAATGGACAATTTCTGCATAATTCACCATTCCTAATTAGTAATAGTGGATAGAACAAATTTTCTGATCATTAATATTTTCTCATAAATTTAAAAAAAAAATGTATTTTTCATTATTTTCCAGATGGAAACATCTTCAAGTTGCGAAAATGATTACGTTGAAGTTTTCGATGGTCCATCATCAGATGCTACCAGCATGAATAAATTATGTGGTTCAGGACCAGTCCATGACATCATCAGTTCGTCAAATGAAGTTTTCGTCCATTTTCACTCTGACAACCAAAACGAAGGAGATGGATTTAATATTTCTTACAACACGAGTAAATATTAAATATGATTTGTCAGTATTATTTATAATGTGTGTCATAATCAATTCGTTTCTTATACATTCATGCAGATCCATGCCCTACTTCACCTACTTTTTATGGTGATTTCGGTACAATATACAGTCCGGGCTTTCCTATCTCCAGTTACCCGAAAAACGCTGATTGCTCGTATCATATCGAAGCAACTGAATTATCTAAGGTTCATATCACCGTGGTCTATGTGGATGTGAGTATATCAAACTTTCTAAAATTCTAAGTAATTATCGAAGCCTTGTGCATTTCTACGTCATTTATCAGGTGTGCGATATACGTTTAAAATGCTTCACTTCGTAATTTTGGCAAAATATATTTTTAAACTATGCTTTTGAAAAAACACGCAACAAAGTAATTTAAATAAAAGAATGTCAAAGTTTGTTATCTTTCCTGTAGTTGGCATCTGGCGGTCTTGACAACGTTTACATCTACGATGGACCTACAGAAAATAGCCGACGTTTGGCCATATTAAATGGGACTAAGACTATGCAAGAATTTCAAGCTTCATCTAATCAAGTTCTGATTACATTTCGTTCGGATATTATCACAAGTTATAATAATGGATTCGTCATAAATTACGTTGCAAGTTAGTATTGAATATCATCAATACTATCACACTAACAAATATAATCTCATGTATTGCCATGCTTAAAACCATAAAATTATATAAAGTCTAGGCCAATAAAGACATCTATGTGTTCATCTACTGTATAGTACGAGTATACCGTTGAACTGGCTACTAATTATAATAATTATTTTTAATTTCAATTTTAGGATATTATGAAGAAGACAACCTATAGATTTCATGATCTCAATGAACAGCAAAGCAATCTTAATAAGCGGAATCTGTAGTTGATAGCAACATACCAAGTCTGATGAAAATACATACTTTGTACGAGATTACAAAGGAAGAATGTTATAAATATACTGTAAACTGCATCACTCGATGATATAATCACAATGAAATAAAGTCTTCATTTTAAAACGCATAATTAAATGCTCTTTTCTACAATTATTCAAACTACGTTGTTCATGTAATCTCACAATTTTTCCCGTTTAAATAAAACACCATGCAACTATTTCAATTATTTAGCATTCTACAATTATTGAAACCTCATACATAAACATCACAAAGACAAATAATGATATCGTCATGGCCGATTAACGTGTAATATATACTGTATTAAAACACGTTTCTTTACATTCGCAGATCACGATGACATTTTAACTAGAAAAGTACAAATATGTTCGCTAACAACAACTCAACTTTGAAGAAATTCCGACTATAAATGTTTGTAATAATATAATGGAGAATTGAACAAAGATTTAATAAACGAAAAAGACATATACTATTAAGCACAATAACACGTTTATATTAAACATTCTCCTCATTTTTTATTTATCTAAAATGACTAGGGATTTTCTTCAATTTATTTCCAACACTATTTAAAACTACAATGTGGCGTATAATTCTTGTACGCCATAGCATTTGCGATATTACGTAATTCCAAGTGCAAATCACCAAAACAAATCACAATTGTGTGAAATTTTAAGCATTGTATTAAAAGCTAAATAAAATTAACATTAGCTCTTTCTCATTGAAATGATTCTTGAAGTCCCCATTTGAAAACAGACTAACATATCTCAGAACATTTACTATTAATAAATTCAGACCCATGCATTCAGGTGTATAGACAAGTAACACTAATGATAAAAACGTAATATTGCCAGCAAAGATAACACAACGTTGTAACACTATCATAATGATAAATTTGAATCTGGTCAGTTCAAAATCGAACTTCTTGGCTGATACAAAATGACAAATATGTTTATATTTGTCGATGTGTCACTTTCTAGCGTTTTGTGGAATTAAAACAAATCTGCAAACGTTGTCTATATGTACTCTTTCTGTTATAGACTGGCTAATGACATCTCCGTTGATGGTACACAATACACAAGTTTTATTTCTAGCCAACCAATTGGTTAACAACAACAGGCTGCCATTATACATAAAATGTCAAAAATAATTTAAAACATATCCCACATATTTTTAAGAATAAGAAAATATTCCATTTTAATTTTCACTTGCACGCTCATTTTTAAAAAATGTCACTAAAACAATTGTAAAACAAAGTTTTTCCAAGCGTTTGTCCCAGTAATGCATGCAGCTAAACTGTATTTACACCAATATTTTCGAAGATATTTCTTAAATCCAATATTTTACTTATTTGTTAGCATCTAACCATTGAAGCATTCAAACGTTTCTCATATAACTTTTGAACACCGTACTTAATTTTTTTTTATTATTGTGTAAATGTAACAATCAAACAAAAAAGTACATGCAGTATAGAACATTTGTAAATTTTTCGAATCGTGCCACGTTTGACACAATCCACCTAATTCCCCTAATCATAAAGGGTACGATTGTGCAATGTGCAATCATTATTTGATTTATGATTGATATACTGAGTGGCAGTTTATGAGATATAAACTATCCTTTCAAATTTGACATGGCATATTTTCAAGGCCATGATGCTATTTTCTAAAAACACTGTCTAGACGTCAAACGAGTGCGATTAAGTTTGTTCTTCGCTTAAATTATGAAAATATGAAACATTAGGTTTACAATAGACGTGTATAGTATACTGACCTATTTATGAAATTTAAGTCTGTATAACTTATTTTGAGTATTTATGTTACAGTATTTCTTGAAAATCTATTGTTCCACGCTAACCTATTTCATTATCTAGTAAGTCATTCCACGAAAATAAATTGAAGTATTAACCGGGAAAACTAAGTTCCTTCCGATAACTTTGAAGTTTGATGACTATATCAGTTGGTATATAAGCTCAAGTTGAATGATGATAAATCAATTACATTTTTGTATTTTACTTTGACAGTCAGTAGGCGACAGTTTCCATTGTTTTTAAAATCCTCTTTGACATCATGATTACAATGAACGCAGCCATCATCATCGCATTTGCTTTCATTTGCAAAATTTCAGGTAATTTTGTTATTGATTCTCTCGATAAGGTTAAATCGTATTTGTTGACATTCCATTGACACTAAGGCTAAATACAAGTCACATATTTCAAGGCTCCTACTATTTATAAAATAATTTGTTTAACTATATTACACTCACATCGTTTGTCGAATATCTGTTAGTTCGATAGAAGCAAAAATGAAATAATCCAAAAATAAATAAAAATAAATTATAATGGAATGATGTCTTTGCCATTTCCATATGTTAATATAGTAGGGAATAATTAATTATCCGATAAACATACAAGTTTTGCTTGAAAACTAGTATTTACACGTACGTCGTAGCTAAATATAGACAAAAGTTCAATCGCCATCACTTCTTCCCGCATAATATTATCACGTGGGATGTACAAAAATCCTGTGGACAATCACGTCGTGCGTTTGAATTAAAGTACATCTAATATTTTTTAAATCTCAAGTTTTATTCTCCTTTGGCCCTGATGAGTCTGAGATCTGTGGTTAAAATTTGTCCAGTATTGGAAATGAGTTGGTTAATGATTATGATGTCCTCAACTACTCATCTGTGGACATTTCCCTGATTCATGGAGACAATCCAACTCCATCGTTATTGTAAAATAATGAGATCACCAAATTAAGTTTAATACTTTTGTTAGACTGATTGACATTTCTTATATGGATTCTACCTCACTTCTAAAGATAAATTTCTGAAGATTTTTCCATGCTTTGAGTAAGTCAATGAAAATATTTTTCAATGATTAAAATGGTTTTCCATGAAAATTCCATGGAATTCTGTCCATTTAAAATAATCATAGCTTATACGTAGATATGCTGTGCTTTCAAGTAATGCATAAAACAAACATTTTGTTCTAAATAACATCCAAGAATATTATTTATCAGTTTCAGAGCAATGTGGCTACAATGTGAACGATACCTCAGGATATATATTGAGTCCAAACTATCCTAGTGATTATGGTTACAACCTAGACTGCTCTTACATCATTACTACACCCGAAGACACTTCAGTTTTTCTTGAGATTGTGGACCTGCATGCAAGTATTTACTGAGGCAGGATGTAAGATTTATCTAAATCTTCTTAAAATGACGATCGATTTTCAATGTAGACGGAAAGTGGATATGATTTCTTAACTTTCTACGACGGACCGTCTACCGATGACCAAATGATCAGTAGATACTCTGGCACATACTATAATATCTTAATCAATGCAACAACCAACCAAGTTCTTGTAAGATTTACCGCAGATGGTAGCAATTCGTACAAGGGATTCAACGTATCCTTTACATCATCATCGAACGGTAAAGATTCAAGATTTACTAATTTTCAAATTCTTTCAGCCAAGAAATGTATTTTTCAATTAACTCATAGTTAATATACGTACATGTATTGTACGTATATGTACAAGTATTTACACACATATGCAAAAAAGGTTGCCCTCCGGGTTTGTTTTAGCCGCCATTTTGTAAATATATGTAAATATGAAAATTGTGCACCT
Organism: Julus scandinavius; assembly: GCA_034696685.1. NCBI lineage: Eukaryota > Metazoa > Arthropoda > Diplopoda > Julida > Julidae > Julus > Julus scandinavius. The sequence continues at coordinate 16,199 of JAQGAE010000878.1, read as the reverse complement.
ATTAAATGTCTTTAATAGCAGTACAATTTTGATATTTACATTTATTTGAAAAATGGCGGCTGAAACAAACCCGGAGGGAAAACGTTTTTGCATATGTTTGTAAAAACGTGTTTAAACGTACAAGTACGTCTTGGTGGAGACCCGGCTTTAGAAAGCAATTTTTAACTTATGTGATAACAATCATGCATAATTAAATATGTAAAATACGTGTTGAAACATTTGTATTCTTATTGATTTTAAACATCTATCCATATGTTCTGCTCCATGAAGGCTTATATCAACTTAATGGGTCAGATCCTAAATGCCTAAAGATATGATATACTGTAGATTATTAACAACAATTTAAAATATTTAGCCGATTATATAAAATATACTTGTTTTAATTTGTAATTAAAAATTTTCGAGATTGTTAAGTAAATCACCAACGACTTTCGATGTTATCATAATAATCTTGTACTTTATATCATCCCAATTAACAGACACTGAAAAGTGTGCAGGTGATGTAACTGGTTCCTCGGGGTCCATTCAGAGTCCCAATTACCCTGGCAATTATCCTGCGAACTTGGATTGCTATTATTCGATAAGCACGACCGAAAATACTGCTATGATTCTGGAACTCAAGTATTTCTATGTAAGTTAACATAAGACTAATATAATGTTAGGGTTAATTAAAACTTTTTTTTTCTCATTTAGGTTGAAGCAAATCATGATTACGTTATAATCTATGACGGGCCAACAGACGAATACAACATAATCGGAAACTTCACCGGCACGATATCAAATGCTGACTCTATATACGTTTCAACCAACCAGGCTCTTATTTATTTTCACACGGACTCAAGTGTGGAAGGCACTGGATTTAACATTAGCTTCGTGGAAACAGGTTAGAAATATGGTAGAATTTACACACTGAAGTTCACGTATGAGATGAGATGTATTTGTTGAAGATCGTGTTTTCGACTTCATGTTAGTTGATTCTCTCTTGATCCGTTTGCAAGCAAAAACAATGTGTAAAAAAATCACCAGATGTCCTGTTACATAAAAATTGTGAAATGCTGATAAAAATTCGATTAATTTTCAGAAAAATGCGAAGAGGAGGTCTTCGGTTCTTATGGAGCGATTACCAGCCAGGGTTATCCTAACCAGCTCTACCCCAGTAACCAGAATTGCTTTTACAAAGTGACAACTTCCGAAAACACGGCAGTTGCTCTCGACATCATCGACATGAGCGTAAGCATTTACACGAAATAAACAAATGCACTAATTTAAAATTATTGGATACATTCATTTGTACAAAAATAGCTGATAGGTTACGATTACATCGAGATATACGACGGGCCAACCACTAGCAGCCCATTGATCGGCAGATACAGTGGAACACTAACGGATTATTATGTTTATGGGTCAACAAACGAAGTTTTGATTTATTTTCACTCTGACGACATTAACGAAAGCAACGGATTCTACATATATTTCACGGAAAGTGGTATGCATTTGAATTCATTCACGTAATTATTTTTATTTGTGCCCATAAATAAATATCCCCTCCTTCATGTATTGCTCTTGCCCTGCATTCAGGCACTACAGTATTTTTATGTTTTCATAAATAGATCAGATTTGTCCAGCTGGTGGCTTTACTTCCAATTCCGGAGTTCTTACGAGTCCATTGTACCCAGATACTTACCCAAACAACACGGACTGTTATTACAGCATCACAACGTCATCAAACACGCAAATAACGCTTCATACAGACTTTCTCGACGTAAGTATAGGGTCCTCGGTACGAACCAATTTAACAAGTTGGACTGACCATGAAAAGTATTTTTAAACCTCATTTGACAATGTTGAAGAGTGTATAAAAGTTGTACTGTATAAGCTAACACTACTAAGTTCACAACTACTAAACATTACATCAATTTTAAAAGTTTATTGGCACAAAGACGTGCAACAGAAATGTAAGTAAGGGCAATTTTTACATAATCTCTCCATTCCTAAATAGTAATAGCGGTTAGAACAGATTCTCTGATCATTAATATTTTTCTATTAATTAAAAAGAAAAGAAAAAAAATGTACTTTTTAATATTTTCCAGGTGGAAACTTCCTCAAATTGCACAAATGATTACGTTGAAATTTTCAATGGTGCATCAGCAGATGATACCCGCATGGCCAAATTATGTGGTTCAGGACCAGTCAATGACATCATCAGTTCGTCTAATGAAATTTTCGTCCATTTTCACTCTGACAAGCAAAACGGAGGAGATGGATTTAATATTTCTTACAACACGAGTAAATCCCAACTATAATTTGTCATCGTCATTCATAATTTGTGTCCTAATCAAATCGTTTCCTATAAATTCATGCAGATCCATGCCCTACTTCACCTACTTTTTACGGTGATTCCGGTACAATATACAGTCCGGGCTTTCCTCTCTACAATTACCCAGTGAACGCTCAATGCTCGTATCATATCGAAGCACCTGAAGGATCTAAGGTTCTTCTTACCGCGGTTTATACGAACGTGAGTATATCAAACTTGGTAAAATTCTAACTAATTAACGAAGTTTTATGCATTTCTACTTAATTTATCGGGTTTGCAATATTTTGGCAAAATATATTTCCAAACAATGTTTTTGAAAAAGGTCCAATCAAAGTAATTTAAATAAAGAAATGTTAAAATTGGCAATCTTTCCTATAGTTATATTCAACTAACTGTAACGACTACGTCTACATCTATGATGGACCTACAGATAGTGACCATCCGTTGGGAACGTTATGCGGGAGTATCTCCTTGACAGAATATCAAGCTTCATCTAATAGAGTTCTGGTTAAATTTCATTCGGATAGTGCCAACGGCAGTAAAGGATTCGTCATAAACTACGTTACAAGTTAGTATAGAATAGCAACAACCTGATCTCAATAATCTACATTCTTAAAATAATGAAATTATATAATGTCTAAGTTAATAAAGACAACTATGTGTTCATCCACTGTATGGTATACCACTTGATTATTATACCACTACTTATAACAAGTTTTTTTAATTTCATTTTTAGCATATTACTAAGAAGACAACCTAGATCTCTTGATCTCAATGAAGAAAAAATCTATCATAAGCGAAATATGGAGTTGATATCAAGTCTAACGAAAGTACGATCTTTGTACAAAATACAAAGGAAGAAATTTATAATTATACTGTAAACTTCATCGCTCGATGATGTAATTAATATGAAATAAAATCACTATTGTAAAACGCCTGATTATGTACTTTTGTTTAACAATCATTCAAAGAATACATTGTTCATGTATCCTCATAATTGTTTTTGTTTTGATAGATCACCATGCAACTATTTCAATTATTTAGCATTCTACAATTACTGAAATATCATAAATAAAAATACCAAAGACTAATAATGATATCATCATATCCGCTTATGGTGTAATCTTACTGTATTAAAACAATCATTGCTTTACATTAATTTGCAGCACATGAGGACATTTTACCTAGGAAAGTACAAATATAAACTTGTAAACCTTATATTATTAATTGATACATTTTATATGTTATGTGTACCATTTCTAGCAAGTTCTCAAGTTTAATGCAATATATGTTTTAATACACTAAATTTCACATTAAATTGAAATGATATGAGGTGCAACGTTCATGTCTGTTATGGCGGTATGTCGAATGTAGCAACGAGTTAATGTGAAGTTTCTTGTGAAACTTGGAAAAACCACGAACGAGTGAGGAGACAAGAAACCCGATTTGTGAAAGATAGTCATGGATCCTTCACCAGAATAATGCTCCAGCGCACAGTGTGCTGTCATGTGAAGAACTTTTTTGGATTTCAGTGTTAGAACATCCACCTTACTCACTTGATCTCGCCCCATGTGACTTTTTTCTATTTCCCAAGGTGAAATCTGTGCTAAAAGGTAACCGATGTGAGAGTGTTAATGCAGTGAAAGAAAAAGCAACAGAGAATCTAAACATGCCTACAGTAAACGATCTGCAGCATTGCTTTGCATAGTGAAAATCTCACATGGAGCAGTGTAGAGATCGCCAAGGGGAGTACATTGAAGGTGATAAGTTGCTATTGTAAAAAAAATGAATAAAAAGTTAAATGGCACCAATCTGGTTAATTAATATACCATACAATACATGTGTTTAATGATCCCCAATAATATGTATGTGTATTTTTAATCAGTTATGAAACAACGTGGTGCAATATAAGCTAGCAACGTGATTCTAACTTTAAATTACCCACACCAATTGGATAAATATAAATATTTTAAGCCAGAAATATATTGCTTCTCAAATCATTTGATGTTGAGGGCTTAGGGATACTTCAAACCAATATACAATTAAAGTATTTGTAGATATTATATGTATTTACAAGTATAGCAACAAAAGTTTAAAAATGTTTCTTACAATCTGTACACTTTTGGTTCTACTCTTTTAATTGTTCGTTTCATATATTTTCTTGTATAGTTGCCAACAAACATTTACGGATTACAATGATATCAAATGACAGCTGATTAGATATTGCAGTACTTCAGCTTTTTTGTGAATGTGTCATAACGTGTTTAAAACGCTATTCAATTTAAAAGAGAAACATTAGGACTAACATTTTTAGCTGCATTTTTTTTTTTGAAAAATCGAATTTTTCGCATTATGCTCTATATATCAATCTGCTTCTTGAAATATTTTAGGCATTGATTAGTAATGACATGATGGACGTAGCTATCAGGGAAATAATATATTTTTATTTCAGAGATAACTATTATGGGTTTATCAATCCGTATATAAACCCACCTTCAATGTTGATTAATTCAATTTCAGGGTTTTTTTAAAGTTGACGGTTAGTACTGGTTTAAACGTTAAAATTTGAAATAATGCTTAAAACTAGCGCCGCAATCGTCATCATCGCATTTGCTTTCGTTTGCAAAATCTCAGGTAATTTTTTCTTGATTACTTGCCACAAATATAATCTTCAAACAGAATGTGCATTTGCAATAAACATTGAAATCAAACAATTAATCTCAAATTCTGCTCTACAATGAACTCTTACAGATACTATAAGTTATAGAGATCAACAGTATTAGTTAAGTTCCCAAGAAATATGATATTGTCTTAATTACTTTATGGTTGACCAGAGACTGTCATGAAAAAATCCCACAGTCAAAATAAGTTAGGTTGGGTTAGTTTAATTAAATTAATAGGCGACATTAGAGGATAATTTAACAAAAATTCTAGTGAATAATGTCTACAAAATATTTTATATAATCCGAGCTTTCATGTAAAGCAATTGCAATGAATGAGTACTGTCATTCGTGAAAAACAAAGATACCCACAACAAGCCCAGTTTTAAGTACCATCTACTTGCATGTTTATCAGTTTCAGTCTCAGAACAATGTGGTTATAACGTGAACGATACCTCTGGAGTCATTTTAAGTCCAAACTATCCTTACAAGTATGGATTCCAACTGGACTGCTACTACACCATTACATCACCAGCAGGCACAGTTGTATTTCTTGAAATCCAGGACATGCATGTAAGTACTTACAGTGGTGCGATGGAAGAACGTTGATTAAACTTATGAAGTAGTTTTATTTTCCCATTTAGACGGAAACAAATTTTGATTTTGTCTACTTTTACGACGGACCCTTGACCAGTAATAGTCTACTCGCAACGTACACTGGCACATTCTTTAACGTCCCTATAAACGCTACATCTAACCAAGTACTTATACATTTCACCTCGGACGGCAGCAATTCTTATAATGGATTCAACATAACTTTTGAATCTAGTGGTAAGAGATTCCATATTCAAGGTTTATTTTCAGGTATCAAAAAATAAAGTTTTCCCCAGAAATTTAAACTGTTCTCATTAAAATTATGCTTACTTAACCTCAATACTGTATTATGAAAGTTGATATTACTACGTTTTTTATAAAAAAAAATGTTTGTGAACTTGACTTTTGATTAATGCTAAATTGACAAAAGATGTACAAGATAATATCTGAAAAAATCTCTTTTACGTGTCGTTGGTGACATAGAAAACTTAATTTTTGAGAGATGGATATGTTAGTCTATTTGTCAAAGTTTGAACAATTAGTTGGACATCTTCGAACCGAAAATTATCTTATTTAAAAGTTCATGCTATGTTTTCAAGAATGGTATGAAACATTTCTGATTTCAATACACAACCCAAGACATCTACACTACTAAATACAAGTATGATCCTGTAAAACATCATAAGATATGCAAAACTAATGGCATCTATAGACTAGTAACATCTATAACTATATTTATCAGAGTTAGAGCAATGTGGGTACGACGTGAACGGTACCTCGGGAAATATATTGAGTCCAAACTATCCTAACAACTACGATAACAACCTGGACTGCTATTACAACATCATTACGCCGAAAAACACTCTGGTATCTTTTGAAATTCAGGACATGCAGGCGAGTATTTATCGTTATATACTATGAAATCTGCGCAATAAAGTTAATGTAGCAATGGTAGTTTTTTTCCCCATTTAGACGGAAAACAATCATGATTACGTCAACATCTATGACGGACTCTCAACAAGTGACCAAGTGATCATTAGTATCACAGGAACAGCCAATCATATTCCTAACGCATCTACTAACCAGGTTCTGATCCAGTTCACCTCGGATGTTAGCAATTCTTACAAGGGATTCAACATATCTTTTGCATCAATCGGTAAGAGATTTTCAGAATATGTAAACATATTTCTTTCTTGAGAGCAGAAATTTTATTTCACATTTAATTAAGTTACAATAAAAAAACACTCTTTAAATTTATTAACAGAAACGGAACAATGTGGAGGAGAGGTAGCTGGCTCTTCAGGAAACATTACGAGTCCCAATTACCCAGACTCTTACTACCCAAACTTAGACTGCTATTATTCACTAAGTACACCAGAGAATACTGAAATAACACTGGAAATCTCACATTTGAGTGTAAGTTAACTTGAAAGTTTATTTTAAACTAAATTCTTTAAAACTAAATATGTTTTTTTATGTAGTTAGAAGACCCAAACGATTTCATCGAAATCTTTGATGGACCAACAGAGAACTGCAAACTGCTTGGAAATTACACTGGTTCTTATGATAATATTATCGTGTATGCCTCAACCAACCAATCTCTCGTTTATTTTCACACGGACTCAAGCGTGGAATCTTCAGGATTCGAAATCATTTTCAAAGAAAGAGGTAAGGAATATAGAATAACAATGCGATGAAGAATATGACAATTAAGATTCAGTAGGTTACTGTGCTTCAAGAATATTGCATAAGATCCTTAATGAAGAAAGACAATTTTTATTATGGCTTGGAAAATACAAAATAATATATATTATAGTTTGATTAATTAAATTTACAAAATACTTTAATTTCACAATTATTTTAATTAAATTTAAAAAAGTACGATTACATTTAAGTTTTAAATCTATTAACAGAAACGATACAATGTGGTGGAGAGGTAGCTGGCTCTTCAGGAAACATTACGAGTCCCAATTACCCAGACTCTTACTACCCAAATTTAGACTGCTATTATTCACTAAGTACACCAGAGAATACAGCAATAACGCTGGAAATCTCCCATTTGAGTGTAAGTTAACATGAAAGTTTATTTTAAACTAAATTCTTTAAAACTAAATATGATTTTTTATGTAGTTAGAAGACCCAAACGATTTCATCGAAATCTTTGATGGACCAACAGAGAACTGCAAACTGCTTGGAAATTACACTGGTTCTTATGATAATATTACCGTGTATGCCTCAACCAACCAATCTCTCGTTTATTTCCACACGGACTCAAGCGTGGAATCTTCAGGATTCGAAATCATTTTCAAAGAAAGAGGTAAGGAATATAGTAAGGATTCAGTAGGTTACTGTGCTTCAAGAATTTTGCATAAGATCCTTAATGAAGAAAGACAATTTTTATTATGGCTTGGAAAATACAAAATAATATATATTATAGTTTAATTAATTATTTACAAAATACTTTAATTTCCCAATTATTTTAATTAAATTTTAAAAAAGTACGATTACATTTACGTTTTAAATCTATTAACAGAAACGATACAATGTGGAGGAGAGGTAGCTGGCTCTTCAGGAAACATTACGAGTCCCAATTACCCAGATTTTTACTACCCAAACTTAGACTGCTATTATTCACTAAGTACACCAGAGAATACTGAAATAACACTGGAAATCTCACATTTGAGTGTAAGTTAACTTGAAAGTTTATTTTAAACTAAATTCTTTAAAACTAAATATGTTTTTTTATGTAGTTAGAAGACCCAAACGATTTCATCGAAATCTTTGATGGACCAACAGAGAACTGCAAACTGCTTGGAAATTACACTGGTTCTTATGATAATATTATCGTGTATGCCTCAACCAACCAATCTCTCGTTTATTTTCACACGGACTCAAGCGTGGAATCTTCAGGATTCGAAATAATTTTCAAAGAAAGAGGTAAGGAATATAGAAAAGCAATGCGATGAAGAATATGACAAGATTCAGTAGGTTACTGTGCTTCAAGAATGTTGCATAAGATCCTTAATGAATAAAGTCTATTTTTATTATGGCTTGGAAAATACAAAATAATGTATATTATAGTTTGATTAATTAATTACAAAATACCTTAATTTCACAATAATTTTAATTCAATTTAAAAAACAAAGATTACATCTACGCTTTAAATTTATTAACAGAAACAATACAATGTGGAGGAGAGGTAGCTGGCTCTTCAGGAAACATTACGAGCCCCAATTACCCTGATTTATACTGCCCAAACTTAGACTGCTATTATTCCCTAAGTACGCCAGAGAATACTGCAATAACTCTGGAAATCTCCCAGTTGAGTGTAAGTTAACCTGAAAGTTTGTTTTAAGCTAAATTATTTAAAACAAAATATACTTTTTATGTAGTTAGAAGACCCAAATGATTTCATCGAAATCTTTGATGGACCAACAGACAATTTCAAACTGCTTGGAAATTACACTGGTTCTTGTGATAATATTACCGTGTATGCCTCAACCAACCAATCTCTTGTTTATTTTCACACGGACTCAAGCGTGGAATCCACCGGATTTGAGATCAACTTCATGGAAAGAGGTACAACAGTTTGTCATGAGAAACAAGAAATCATTAGGCGTAATTAGAATTGTCTTTATATGCTAGTGTATAAAATAAAATAATGTTGTTGTTGAAATTGCAATAACTTTCAGAGTTATGTGCTAAAGATGTGACAGGTACCGAAGGAGCAGTTATCAGCCAAGGCTATCCTGAAGAGCCATACCCCAGCGACCAGAATTGCTATTACAAAGTAATAACATCTGAAAATACGGCTGTTGATCTCAATATTGTTGATATGGACGTAAGCATTTCTAATTAATGAAAATAACACATTTTGAATCTGGATCATCTTATAAGTTGTCATTTCCATGCAAATAGCTGGAGGAAGACAATGATTACATCGAGATATACGATGGACCCACCACAAGCAGTCTATCATTAGGCAGATATAGCGGAGTAAAATCAAATGTTTACATTTATGCCTCAACCAATGAAGCTCTCATTTATTTCCATTCTAACAGTGAAAATGAGAACAAGGGATATTACATATATTTTACGGAAAGAGGTGACATTTTTGATTTTTTACATTCATAATGAAATATCCTCTTTTAACTGTACAACATTAAGGGACAGTCAAAAGACTTGCCATAATTTTAAACAGCTCATTGAGCTTGTTTATTATTGCTAAAAATAATTTAGACCAGAGTTGCCCAGCGATTGACTACACTGCAAAATCTGGAGCTCTCACCAGTCCATTGTACCCAAATATTTATCCAAACAACACGGATTGTTACTACAGTATCACCACGTCTCTAAACACGCAGTTAACGCTTCAAACCCGCTTTCTACAAGTAAGTACAAGTGGAAATTTCTTATTTGAAATGTCAGACAGATTGTGAATTTAAAAAAAACCCCGCTATTTGATTATCTTTCTCGTCAAGATCTTAACGATTTGCAATGACTTTCTTGTAACTAACTATGTAAATCTAAAGAAAACTGTGTGCCACTAAGATTGAATTTGTAGTTCAATTTAACAGTCATTACGAAATATGATAATGCCTGTATATTTTATTTTGGGGTAAGATCCCCAAAACCTGAGAACGTACAGGCGATAATAGATGTTTTCACTGCTGTTCTCAAAGATATATTCGATTCTAAGTGAAGGAATACATAATTGTATAATTCGTCGCGAAATCTGAACAACATTTTCCTTTAATTTCAAGGTAGAAAGTTCATTAAATTGCTCGAATGATTACGTGGAAGTTTTCGATGGCTCATCAGCTGACAATACCAGTTTGGCCAAATTATGCGGGTCAGGACCAGTTTATGACATCCTGAGTTCGTCCAATGAAGTGTTTGTCCATTTCCACTCAGACAGTCAGAATGAAGGAGAAGGATTTAACATAACTTATAGCACGAGTAAATTCCGATTCTGAAATGTTTATACATTTTCTATAAATTAAGATTTGTAGTAAACAAATATTTTCCTTTTTATTCATTTGTTGTAGATCCATGTCCTGATCCAATTAATTACCACGGTGATTTCGGTACAATATACAGCCCTGGCTTTCCTGTATACAATTACCCAAATGACGTCAACTGTATCTATTCTATCGATGCACCTTTAGGATCTAAGGTTCAACTCACCGTGGTTTATATGAGTGTGAGTATATGGAAATTCGAAAAATTCTGACAAATTATAAAAGCCTTCTATTAAATTTTACCGATTTTCCAAAGTTTTAAACCTAAATTTGCACACATGAACTGAACCCTACATTAATTACAAACAAGACTATTTTCATAGACAAAAAAAAAATCGTTTTTATATTCAAAATACTGAAACGTGAAATTTACATTTTCATTAAACACTAAATCTTCGTGTTTAATTGTTCTTGTATACGCGATTTTGAATATAAAATTAGCTCAGAAAATATCCGGCTCTACAGAAAAACATTGGATTAACTTATTTTGAAGTAAAATATGTACACATATTTAGTTAGCTCATTTTGCTTTATAATGCCTTTATAAACTTGTAAATAAAAAAATTTGATATTTTGAAAAATATGTTCGAAGACAAACCCATTTTTACGTCTAAAAACAACTTCGAGTATCCTATTTCGGAAAATCCGTATATTTCTTTTGAATGCAATTTTTATAATTTTGAAATACATGTTTGTAACAAAAACATTGATTTTTAGATTTTTTAACTTTAATACAGATACAATCAACAAGTGGTTGTTCATCCGACGTCGTTCGGATTTATGATGGACAGACAGAGAATGATCCACTCTTGATCGAATTATGCGGAAATCAAACCATGTTAGAATATCAAGCATCATCTAATAGAGTTCTAATTGAATTTAATTCCGATAGTACAATCAGCGGACGTGGATTCGACATCAACTATGTAACAAGTTAGTATACCATTTGAATTAAATTTATAGTATATTCGTACATCTTTATTCTTAATTACGTGCAATTTAAAATAAGTAAAATTTACGATATCTATGACAAAAGGACGTGTTTATATAAATAATACTGTTGCATAATTGAATACTAATTTATCATTATAAGATTTTACTAATTCAATTTCAGCATATTTCTATGAAGGTGATATGAATGAGGAATAAATTGAAACACTGGAAAGTATGGTGCCTTTAGGACATATTTAACCACCACATGCCGCAAAACTGATATACTGGAACAACAAGCATGTTACAATTAAGCAAAATAATGTGATTGTAGATGTACATAACTAAAAACGAAATAAACGGAAAAAAAGCCATACTGAAGCAAGAATATTCGTAAATGATATCGGGAGTCATTCGAAAGGTTATAAGGAGAGGAACACAGATCGGAAATTACCGATATGGTCAATTGAATTGGGTAATTTTTCCAACTTAATAGTTTAAAATTTTATTATCATCTTTAGGCCTAGGTTATTTTTAGAACGAAATTATTAATTTCTACAGGGGATTTTTAAGAAGTTTACCTCTCCCCTTTTCAGGTAAACAAACCTCGGTTTGTTTACCTTAATTACTTACATGAGAACAGCTTTTTCTCCGCCTTAATTAGTCTGGACCAATCCGGAGACAGACAGGGCCAATTTACCTGAGGCACATTGGATTCTTCCAGCCCACACCAGACTAAAATCATCAGTCTGATTCCTAACTCTTGACACCTCTGGTGTACTTTACTGTTATCAAGATCATCACTTTGTTCTTTGATAATAAAACTTGAAACTGTTCAGTTGAACATTAAATCCGCGTTTGACTTCAATCATTCCATGGACTTCAATAAGAAAATCATTAACTCCACTACATCAGAGGGATAGAGAGGGGGAAACCAACGCCTCAATGCCAGCTCCCCCAGGGGATTAGATTCAACATGGGTCGAGTTAGGGCCAGCAAACCAAGACTCCATGGCCTGAGAACTGCGAGCCGTGTCTAACGTAGTTTCGGTCCTGGAGCATTCAAATCCGACACTTTTCCGACGTTTGGAACCAACCCAATATGTACATGTAGCGACTTCCATGTTTGTCAACGTTACCTCAAACACCCAGGTCATTGCGTCAGTGCAGTGTGGGTTATGCTCGAGATAAAAGCGACTGGAGAAGGAATAATCTAAAGAGCGATATAATTACAACGTGATATAAAAGCGAAGTAAAACCGACATAAACCAAAAGCGACTGAAAAGCGATTACGTATCAACAAGCATGAAAGGCGTTAGAAGGTCTGAACGCCTGGCAGAGAAATCGCGTGGTGCGATCCCTCACTCCACAGCGGACTTAGGCCTAACACCTGCATGGGTTGGAGAACAAGTCGCAAACCCAACAGATGCAAGGATTGGGACTTATGACAAGGTTTACCAATTAGCCCAGGATGACAACGAGTCTCTTATTGGATATGACATGCCAAGGCGCTCAGCTCGCCCCAATATTCTATGCATCATGTATTTTTCAACAATTTCATATATTACTGAATGTAATCTCACCATTTTTGTGTTTATATTGTATAAAGCAACACGTGTTCATTATTTGCATGATTTCAATCTCTTTTTAAAACCCCAAATTAGGACAATTCAAAAGGTTGGTGAATGTCATCTTCTATAGGTATACAGTACAGTAGAACATTGTTAAGAAGATTTTCAAAGGACATCAAAAGCAGGAAAGCATAACATCAAGTATCTCTCAGTTGAGAAATTAAGTATAGGCCAACATTTTTCGGGGTCATCTTTTTCATCATTAAGGTGCGTTTTCATGTGAAATTTCCTATCGCGAGTTACTCGTCACATCTCCTATTCCAAACAATTTCCCAAACTTGGCTCTAAACGTTTTTTGCTGCATTTTTGGCCTAACTCTCGACAGCTTCTCTTAAAATTCTAACATAGCTCGTATTTTGCGACCTGCTATCAGAAACAGCTCTCGAAGTAGCACGCGCATTTTTGCACGGGCTAACATTTAGAACCTTATCTCGAGAGTTTTTCTCACGTGGAAACGCACCTTTAGTCCTTAAACGCAATTGACTTATGTGAATATCTGAACAGGTTGTAAGAATCGTTAAACAAGAACAAAGGAATCTGTGGACCATTCATTGTTAATATTATGAGGCTCATAGCATTCTCATCTCATACATTTTCAATCATTGTTTAGAAAGTTTTCTTCATAATACCATAATCACTATATGATCTGCACAAGCACAAATATAGCGACATACAAAGAAACTGTCAATATTCTGAGAGCTCATATAAAGCCTACAAGTAGTATCAGTCAGTATTCTGCTACGACTGCACATTTATTTAAAAGAACGATAAATTTAAAAATACTCCTTATGTGTATTTTAAATAATGTATACGTGTATAACAACCGTTTGCTGAATGAAGTAATGTAACCAGTGCTTTCAACCATAATAATTAATTGTAAATATACATATATAAAACAAAACAACAGTTGATTATCGAGTTAATTATTTTATTTAAAATATGATTTTCTTTGTTTTTCTAAAAAACTAAATAAAAATGCATTATCCATGCAGCTACGCATTAACACGCATAGAAACTATCGTTGAGTACAATGTTCGATGATATTGTTTTGAGAATTTATTGCGATATAAAATGACAGCTAAAACGATATCGTGACAATGTCATGAGAGGTTGTCGAAGTTACAATGTAACGATATCCAGATATCAATTGAAATGGTAATAGAAAAAAGATACAAACTTGTATAACTAAAAGTGTGATAAGAGTTTCGAGAAACAATGGCGAAAAGAATCGAGATTCATTGGTTTAAAATAATTACTGTAGACTGAATACATATCATAACCATAATTTTCAGTTTAACATCACTCCATTGTTTATTGTATTCCATACATTTTTTGTTTAGACAGTGATTTGATTGTGATGGACACATCTATCGGGGTCATTATTATCCCCATTGATAACGTTCAAATGTGATGGGCATATCAATCGTGTATAAATACTTGCTGTACTACATTTTTATTTTATTTCACTACTAATGTTTTAATAAGTATAAGAAGAATGCAATAATGTTTAAACTTAACTGTGCCATCATCGTCGCATTTGCAGTCATTTGCAAAATTTCAGGTAATTTTTACACGAATAATCGATAAGAAACTAAACATTTTTGTTAAAACAATATAATATTTTAAATAGGTTGTTTGTGATGCGTATATCGTTTATAGTATGTATAGTAAAAATTCACTGCATTCCGATTAATAGAACCACAACGGGAAACATGACGCGTGGTTCGATTATGCGGCTTCAGACCTAACAATTAATGGACAACAATAATAGAAAATTTCTTTAGAATACTTAACCAATAGTTTATTGGGTTTTATGGAGTAAAAAGTGCGTTATAGGTAGAATTTATTAAACAGGGTATATGATTAAATTTAAATCTTGTTTTTTGAAAACAGTATTTTCAATCGATATGTGGTTTTATAGATTACATATAAAAACATGCAATTACCTTAAAATCTATAATTGGATTTATCAGTTACCGAGCAATGTGGTTACGTCAGTGGTACATCAGGTTATATTCTGAGTCCAAATTACCCTGAAAACTATGATAACAACCGGGATTGCCAGTATACCATTTCCATGAACAAAAGCAACTTGGTATATCTTGAGATTCAGGATATGGAAGTAAGTGTTTCCACATGCAATGTTCCATTAAATACTGCATAAATAAACAAAAGTTTTTCCATTTAGACGGAACCAGATTATGATGTCATCACCATCTACAACGGGCCTAATACCAATGATGAACTGATTTCTACTTACTCTGGCATATTTAAAGGTATTGCTATAAATACTACAAGAAACGAAGTTCTTGTACGATTCTTCACGGACGGTAGTAAATCAGGCAAGGGATTCAACATTAGTTATGCAGCAATAGGTAAGAAAAAAAAATTACTGGTATATATAAATATATATATATTTAAGTCCACTGCCTAATTTTAAGAATATGGTACCAAAAATGTATTGGTAGCTTACATCTTCGTTGCAGTAAGGTTGGCATCAGGTTGGCAGCTATATTACACACCAAATACTACATACTAGAACACTGCGATAGCTTTGTTAATAGGAGATTTAATTGAATGTATCAGCCAACATTATTGATTCCTATGTCTGGTATCGTGTGTGATTTGGGAGTTTCAAGAATAAACGCTGAATTAATTAAAATTCACATTCTAGTTATGTTTTGCAATGATACACACAACGATATTTTCTTCATTGACATATGGTGCGATATGGCTATGAAGGTATAGATCTAATACAAGTACATCAGATCGAAGTTAGTCTTGTGGGGTTGTTTTGGACCTTCGCTGCCCAAGTAGCGTACGTGTATGTATATCCGATAGAAAAGAAGAAATTAAGAGATCAGGCGTGGTGTTAGGCATAGGGATGGATTTGGTTTTGGTGATCACTATGGCTGGATTATGGTAGGAGAACAGATAACAGATGTTTGAATCCCATCTTTTTTGTTGTTCAATAGAATTTGAATTTGTGCTGGAGTTCTTTTCTGGTTTGATTGTTTTGCTGCATGTGCAATTAAGTTTTTAATTTT
>JAQGAE010000877.1:0-28566 GCA_034696685.1 Julus scandinavius | reverse complement strand
TTTGCATATTTAACATGAAAATTAGGAGACCGTGCAAAGGTCAAATTTAATTACAGAATATAATCTGACAAATAAATCGGCATCCATATTGTAAACTGCCCTCTAAGCTGATCTCAAGGTACCTCCTGACCAACCTTGAGCTCTGTCTCAAATTTGGCTGTCTTGAGCTTGATTTGGCATTTTTTTTGTGCAGCTGTCTTAAGAATTTTGGCCTTGACATGCAGCTCAGACTCAAGCTCATGCAATTTGAGCAGCTGTGGTACGGAGGGGTCACATTTGGCTGTCGTGAGCTCGTCTTGATTTTTTTTTGTGTGCATCTGCGGTATGCATCTGGGACTTATATTGTTCGAATGTGTTTTACGTTATTTGGTAAACTAAGGAATAATTCCATATACCAGCTGAGCTGACATATTAACGGTTTTTGAACAATTTCAAAATGTCTTTTCAATTCATTGCACAGTACAAAATGGCGCTGAAATTATCATGGCACACTGCATTTTTTTATCCAGATATTTTCTATCTTTTTTAAACCAAATGACAGTGCACCCTGTCCACATTGTGTCAATTTGAGCCTAGACCCCCTCCCTCCACCAATCCCCTCACGTCTTTAATTTTTTTTTAAAGTAGGGTGTCCAGAAAATGAGCTGGAACATATGACTCGTCCTATAAATTTCCAAGCACCCGTTTCACTGTTAATTCCACGATATGTTTCCATATTTTTCTGATTAACTGAAATTTCCCGACATGGAAGGGAAATTCCAGCATAAAAGTTGGTGTTTAACACAAATTTAGGCATAATATTCGATTTTCCCGAAATTTTAAATATTAAAATACATTTGGGACTGGGGACACACTTCTTCTGGTGTCCGTTTCACTGATCTTTAAAACTTAATGAAACAGAAAAACCATAAACTGATAAATACCATCATTAGCGGACGTTCACAATGGTTTCCCTCTCAATTCCCTCTGTCCACATGATGTTTTTTTTAATGTCCCCTTACGACAACGTGGGAGAGAGTGATTTAATAAAATCTTAAATTATCAGAAAACTAATTTAATAAGGTAATTGTGAAACAATGAATTACTTCGTGCTAGATCAAAATCTGGAAAAAATAATCTTGAAATACAAAATAACTTAAAAATAATCTCGAGAGGCAAAATCTCGAGTGAAAAAAATCTCGAAAAGGAAAATCTCGACAGTATATCATCCAATTAATCAAAACTCGTGCGATTTATGTCTTCAGGTATATGGTGTTCAACTCGCCATTGGATTGGGTTAGGTTAGGTTAGGTTAGGTTAGAAATTAAGTTGCTGTTTGTTTCTATGGACTCATTTGGTCCGTGTCCGGTCCGTGTTTCGGATAATCCTTTTTGATTTTTCGATATTTTGGTTTTTGAGATTTTTATTCTTTCTAGATTTTGATTTTCGATGTTTTTTGATTCGAGATTTTTTTTCCGTGAAAATACCATAGAAACAAATAGAAAATTGTTATTGGTTTTAACTATTTTTTATGGTTCCTGTATTGACTTCTATATTGGCCTATGGTTTGGTTGTATTGACTGAACTAGTATATAGTATCAATTGACAGAACCATTGGACAGTTCATTACAATAGTACGTGTAAGTCAATAGGACAATTGACATTCTATTGATTTCTATTGGCCTATGGTTTAGCTGTATTACTGAACCATAGGATCAATTGACAAGACCATCAAGCAATTCATTGCAATAGTATAAGCCAATAGAAAACAATAGCCTATGATCCTATTGATACCAATAGAAAACAATGTTCCAAATAGCAATTGGAACCAATGGAAATTTCTATTGTTGGACGAATAGAAATCTCTATTGTTTTTTTTCACTAGGGTTTATATCGGTTTAATTTTTCAATGTATGGTAGCCTTTGGGCTACTAAAAAAAAGAGGTTGGCCATCGTAAAAAGCTTCCCCTTCAATATCCCGTGCAATATGATTTTAAAGTAAATTGCAATTAAACAAAATTCCAAAATGTTTTCAAAATGTTGCATATACGGATATGATATACCGTTTGGAAGCAATTATAACATATGGTACACTAGATACATGAGTCAAACTTTTTTTGAGACAATATTTAATTATACGTGGCATGGCATAGAAGCGAATAACGTTTATCAATCCATTTGCAAAATGTTTGACGAGTTTTCAAAAAAACAGCAACTGTGTTAACAATTCCGTCGAGCGTACCATCCAAACAACTGCTGTTTTATGAAAATACAAATACCGCAGCACACAAAAGCGATATCTGCACGTTTCAGCAGCAACTTGATCAAACAATTTTATTATTACCCTCGTTCTAGCCCCTCCATTAAAAGTGAAACAAAAGTTGTGTTCTAAATCCATTTACCAAAAGATCGAACCTTTATAAATTGTCTGGTTATATTCTGTGTATATGTTGTGCATATATATATGTATATATTTCTAATCAGCCTTGTATACTTAAAACCATCAATAATACAGTAAGACGGTAGTCGACGCTATAAATGGCATAATCTATGTTAAGCTTAGTTGTTGGTATGACGTTGCTCGTATGCACGGCCAACATCTTGACCGTGCAAGCAAAATTAAGCATCAAATTTTTCAAGTATATATATATATATACCACGTAGTTATGTTTTACTTTTTCATATCTTGCCAACATCATCTTGGCAAATGCTTGGGATATATTTTAACCCATAATTTGCACCAAATGTATATTGAATTTTTGCTTAAAATGCATGCATGCATTTGACAAGCAACCCTTGATACAAGCTTTGTATAACTGCTCGAGTTTTAGTTGTAATATTACTATTGGTACGTCCATGGGAAGTTTTACTGCTAAGAATATATATTTATAATACTGCCACCTATATATGAAGGTTGTATATTTTTTTTAAACAACTTGTTTTTAAAACTTTTTGGCAAAGTAGTCGATAGAATTAATACACAAAATACCTTCAAATTTCATTTCCCATATTAACAATATAGCCATTAAATTCAAAGAAGTACTAAATACAACCATTTTATAACCAATTGATACTGTGTTTGAAAGTAATAATCGATATGGGTACCAAAACTGATTGTTTCATAACTCTAAATAATGAAAACCCTTAATACAAGGCTTTTAGTTTTTAATGTCAAACTTTGCAGTTACCTTGAAAACAGTTACTCTGTTTGATATTGTGTTGAATACTCACTTCATTTTCTTCAGATTATTGGACCAATTTTAAACGGTATTCCAACCTTTACCACTTCCACTCCAACATCGCTAGGTGATGTCGCCCATAGCGTTGGAGGAACGGCTGCATACAATTTGGAATTAATGAAAAAAAAATTTATTTCGTTGGTCATGAACATGGGAGTATATGTGGACATTACTGCCAAACTTATAAAGGCTACTGTGGCAACCGTTATTTATATAGCAAGTGGGACATTATATATACAAGCTGTCAATCGCAGTGGCAGATTCATCTTCTCGCCCTTCCCATTTGTCCCGCCTAGAAGTCTCAATTTTTGACAAAGCCGTACTGACACCGTTCAGACATTGAAATAAATATGTATAGCCGCTGCATGCGTTTGAAATTCGTGTCAATTCAATAAAGCAAATTTAAACGGGCACGCTTTTTATTATTTTAACACAATCTGCATGGTTCCAAACATTTTGTGATGTCCACTAGTAGTTTTATTTCTGAAACATCGTGGACAATACATACAGCATATGCACAACGATGTAAATTATTTATACGTCATGCAATAACGTAGCAGCTTTTACTTGTATAGTTTATAGCAAGCTAACGCTGTAAAAGTTAAAACAATAATATTTATGGTTAACATTGTCGGATCGTCCCAATTGTGCATGCATACTGGAATTCCATATTAACAGCAAACCTTGTTAATCTTTCAATGCCATAGCGTATACGACTTAACTAAAATTAATATAAACCTGTTCATGATAAAAAAGATTCGATAAACTACAATATTTTGCAAATAAATATTTAATGTTAGTTGCAACAATATGATTTTTCCCCATTTTAAAGATTTCTTTTTCAAATCACATGCAGAATGACCAAGGCAATAAAATTGTCGAATTTTAAAGAAAAATTGTACCCTTTAATAAAAAGTGAATTATGCCCATGTATGTTAAAATTGCGTATGTTGGAAGCAACATTACTTTTTTACCAGATAGTTGTAAATTGTAGGTGACGCAATAAAACTTCTATATATTTCAACAAAGACAATACTGTCACAGATTTCGCCAGACGGAGCATATAAATTGTAACTCAAGTTACCAGGTTTTTGGAATAAATTTTAAACTATTGACAGAAGCAGGTGTTATAATTCCGTGAGTATATATACTTTCAATTGTTTCGTACGAGTTATCTAGTTTAAACTTACACACCTATCGCATTAAAAAGCATAACAATCCGAAGCCAGATCAGACCAAAACATTGGGAAAATGTTCGTTTTGAAGTTCTTCGTCTGTACTATGGTAGTACTGTCCGTTATTCACGATGTAATGTTAGGAAACGTTCAACGACAGGTAAATTTCCTAACTTTATGTAGCTGGTATTACCAAACTTCATTAACTTTGTCTTAATATTGCATCACTTTTTGCCAGTAGTTTTGAATGTGCGATTTAAAAAAAGATTAAACGCACGTATAGAATCTCAACAAAGTAAATTTTCGTTGACTTTTCAAATAATGAAAGTTGTCAATGCTCAATCGCTAGAATTAAAAGAACAGAGGTAATCATAACTTAAATGGAATTTATCAATTCTAGATTTAATAGATCCGTGTAAAACTGACTTTAATGGTCTTTAAGGGATGTTCTAGTTGATGTCAAATAGATTCTCACTTTCTGATAAGATTCACTGACATTTTTAAATGTTCACGTATATACAGTATTTGAAAATACTAGTCTTAATTTGTTAATAATAAAGGATTTTTTTTCTTTTCCAGCAAATAAATAAACGTGAAATCTCTGTGGATAAACTGTTGGAACTTCTAAAAAACGCAATTCCAGAAAATGCGTACAATACGTTAGAAAAAATATTCATGGCATTTCTCGAAAATTTGAAAAAAATATTTAAGGATTAATTTTTAAATAATTAACCAATTGTCAACTAAACATTGTCCTTATTTTATTTGCAATAAACGCATGCATTAATAAACTTTAAATTTGCATTTGTGATTCGTTCCGTTATACCCCGCTAAAGGCATTTCATTGATATTTAGCATATGCAATTCCACATTATGAGCATTACAATTGAGCACATTTTGTATTATTGTTGTTATTATTATTATTTTGTATATTTTTTTTTCTCCATGAATGGAGGAGAGGCATCCGTAGGTTAGCCAAAACTGTTGAAATCCTATAGATTTTCATTCCTCTGAATTACATTGTAATCATGCAATTAACTCGATCAGTCATGTGCATTCGTAATTTACAATTCTCATCGGTTGTTAGTCACAGCACACAAGTACATCATATAGTGTATGTTAAGACCAATATAATCATCATTGCATTTTTAGCTACAATACATATGTAGTATATGTATACATGCATGATTTAGGGTAATTCTGATCGAATGCTGAACAGAATTTAATAAGAGTCACAAATTTTATTGCTTACATTTCAAGCTATCCATGTATTGATTGCTTCATTATTCATTCGGGAAATAAAAACATTTCTAATATTCAAGAGTAGTAGGCTCATTACCATGTTAATTTGTAAACTAATAAGAAAAAAAGTTAAAAAAATCACTTACCAATTATTTAATAGTGTTGGATTGTACTGTACATTGCGGAGGAATTGACTATAAATTGGAATACATACTGGAGAATGTTGAAAAATGATACTGTAAGCTGGTGCATATTCCTTACGCTGCATGACCCACAACAAAATGTAATCTTTAAATTTAATTTGTTGAATGTGTTAATCTTTCACGGTATCCTTGATAAGAGTTATGTTATGGCACCAATTTCAAAATTGAAAGCTAGCTTAAAGTTCAATCGCAAGTCAAAATACTTGTGAACTATAATTATGCAAATATGTCTACAATAACTCGTTTGTTACACATGTTAAGCCGGGTCTCCACCAAGACGTACATTGTACGTATATACACGTTTTTACAAACATATGCAAAAAAAGGTTTCCCTACTGGTTTGTTTCAGCCGCCATTATGTTCATATATTTACATATGTATATTTACAAAATGGCGGCTGAAACAAACCCGGAGGGCAAAATTTTTGCAAACTTTTGTAAAAACGTGTATATACGTACAATGTACGTCTTGGTGGAGACCCGGCTTAAGCAACCGAGCTATATGTATGTAAATGATTTAGTGGGGACGTTTTCTGCCTTACAATTCGGCGACCCAGGTTACCCTGACTGTGGTTTTCCACAGTTGCTTCCAGGCAAATGCCGGGTATACATATTAGTAGTTCCTCTAAAAGTTGGCCGGAACCATACTCCTTCCTCTCCTCAATCTTTTACTTCGTATATGGTACATATGTATACACATATACTTGTACATGTAAATTGTAAGCATTGGTATGTGTGCCTATGACAGGGTTATACAGTATTTATGTACAATAGATTGGTTCCATATTTCAAGTCAGTCCATGGAACCAAAGCTAAGCAACTCCAGAGTTGGTATTCATGTTGAATTTCTGTCCATATTCAATGTCAACCTATTTAGATTTTTAAATTCAACGTGGATCATTTTTTTTTACTTATAAGTACCCACATGATGGTAATATGAAATATTACAAAAATACACAAGGGTTAATATTAAAAGTTACTAAAGAAGCATAACTAGAACTGAATGTCTACCCTTGCAATCAGTTCCCATACTGGTACTCAAATTGATTACTCAACATAATAGTGGTTTCAAATTAAAAATAAGACATATTCAGTGCTAAAAATGAAACTATTTTTTAACTAAAGAATTGGTGACTCTCCACCATCCACACAACAATTAACATCCAGAAAACGCCTTCCACCTTCCTCACCTTTGTTAAGACGTTGATTTACTGCACAACAACATATTGTATATTAAATGATATCAACATACAAAATTACACTATATTTTGTTCTTCTCTATATTATATTGAAGTCCCATGCAGGGTGCAAGGGCCGGATCTCCGAAGTCTGTTTAATTTCTCTTTTCTACGTTGATGTGCACTCCATTTACTGGCTTTAGAAGACCGTTTCCAGGTTGCATAACCAGAGGTATCTGCAATTAAATAAGTATTATAAAATTGTTTTCATTTTTTGAGTAGCCCACCTAATAATTCGATAGATTAACTTGCCTCTGTTTTACTAGATTTCGAAACTTTAAATTCTCGAATTAAGTTTGCCAATGCCATTTTTGCCTCGCTTAGTGCAAATCTCATTCCGATGCAATTTCGGGGTCCGATTCCAAAGGGAATGTAGCTGACAGGGTTACGTTTAGCTTTGTTCTCAGGTGAAAATCTTTACAATGAGAAGTTAATTATTATTGCAAGTAAAAGCATAGTACACAATTCAATTAGTTAAACACTACTGGCTTAAAAAGTATGATGGCATGGATAAATTATAAAGTTAACCGGCACATGGAAAAGTAAACTGCAATACGAATTTTAATTATTTAGCAGACAATTACGATTAATAGTTTTATTTCAACCAAGAAGAACCCAAGAAATAAATATAAATACTCCAAGTTATTGCGAGTTTCAATTTTGAAAAAATGTCTGGTATGGTATATATATAATCTTAGCACAAACATTAGGATGATACTTTAGTTCTAATCTTGTATTTACTCGATGTAAACTCACCTTTCCGGATCAAATTTTTCTGGATCTGGATAATACTCCTCATTGTGATGAATGGCATATATCGGTATTCCGACAATTATATTTTCTTTGATTTCAATATCGCCCAACATATATGGTTTTACGCAACGGCGTTCAGTTCTATCCGAATAAATGTAAGACTGTAAATCTAGTCTTTTATGGAGGTTAAAAATCTCCAATCAAAACATTTCCTCACCTTATTGCAGGAGGATATATTCTTAAAGTTTCAGATATCACCTTATCTAAATACTGCATTTCTCCAATCACGTCATAACTTAATTTTCCCTTGAATACACAAGTGATGTTAAAAGAAAATGAAATAATTCATTCCATGATTAACTAAAATTACTAATTACTTCACTTACATGTTTCTTGATGGTTTCGTTGATTTCCTTGAGCAACTTGTCTTGACAGTCAGGATTTAACGCCATAAAATAAGCAGCGAAACTAATTGTACTAGCTGTTGTTTCATATCCAGCCAACAGAAATAAAACCGAGTGTGCCACAATTGCATCTGCATTCAACACTAAAAAACAGATAAATTATTGAATTGTAACTTAATGTTTTCTTCTTTCAATATATGGTGTAATTAAACATATTATATTATAATATTGGAAATAAATGCTCCCACACTCATTGTCTCTCTTGTATCTAACCTAAACATTAAATATTCGTAACAATAAAAAATAAAAACCTTTCTTCAAATAATACCTTTTTCTTTCTTCCCGTTGTAACTTTTTTCATTTACTTTTAATTCCGATCCAATGTCATAGTGGCTCACCTCAATCTCCTCAGTGTTTTGTTTATTTGAAAAACCATCCCTTTCAGCATCCAATAGAAGATCGAGGAAATCTTTGCGTCTCTTAAGAAAATTAATAAAAAATAATGTTAATCACTGCCTTAATTATTATCAGTGCAACGTCATATTACAAGCTTACCTGGTTTTCTTCTTTTCTCATGGTTATCACCTGGTTAACAATATTCTCAAAAAATCTGAATGCTTTTTCTGGAAATATGGATATTTTAAGATACGCAAATAATTTCGGCATCATTACTGAAAAAAAAAATGGCAATATATATGTTTGCGTCTGTATGTGACAACTAATACAAAACTAAACGTTGTACTTTCTAATCATATCAAAGTCATACAATTCATTATGAATTTTAAACTTACTTGCAAATAAAACTTTGAAACTAAAAGATTGGCCGAAAACTTGTTTCGCAGACACTAGGAATGGATCATTCGGATTTTGCGAATCAATTTTATATCCAAAGCAGCAAGTCGCAATCACGTTCATTGTATATGAACCAAATATACTATAAAAACAACGAATAACTCTATTAGTTTCCCAACGATTGGCATTTATTTGCCGGTATGATATTGCTCCGATATCATTGATGTAAAAACAATGCGGCCAAACGAAATTAAGTGCATATTCATTTAAAACTTAACTAATGAATAGGCCACAAGATCATATGTTGAATCTAATATAAAACCACTTATAAATAAAATAATATACAGTTTAAGGTTGAATTACTTACTCTTTCATTTCCAATTCTGTTTTACCATCTTCAATCGATTTACTAATAAACTGATTTAATTGTTTAGAGCAATCTTCCATGAGAACCCCCATCTAAATTTCAAGAGATTTCATTTCTAAATTGTTGTTAATGATTGACGAGGATAATCCACAGCGTTTCGATTCTGATTTACCTGCCTCAGTTTTCCAGAAGTGAATGTTGGTGACAATATTGCCCGGTGAGCTCTCCACTCCTCACCCTCTAGGACGGTCAAGAAATAGCGAGCAATTTTACTAGTGCCTGTGAAATTGAATGGCTGAAAAATGGTTAATCAACAAATTGTAAAACAGATTTATTTAGACTATAGCAATAATGCTTTTAAATCCTCGCTTCCATCACATGTAACAGCACAACGCATCGCAAAGTCACGAAAATGTCATCTGGGAAAACTATCAAAGTTTGTGATGTAGCAAGTATATATAGTGCATTGCGGTGTTGAAGACAAAGATCATAAATTATTTGTATTAATTTATAGTTTACTGATATGATATATTAGCATAATATTTGGAAAATCAGGGTTCTACTGTACGTATTTGCTAAATTAGTTATATTCTATTATAAACATACAGAAAAGTCATGAAATACACTATATAATAATATAGCGTTGGCCTTACCCTTCTATCAACAAAGTGGTGAAAATCTTTTATGCTAATGGCCTTAATCATATCCAGATCTGCCGTTATTAATTCTGGTTGGCGGCCAAGATAAGCCCTATATACATGTAATTTCATAAGGTATTTTATAATACACGACGATTAACTCCAATATTCAAACATATACATAAAAAAAAGAAATGATTACCCCCAAATATTTCCAAACTCTTTCATACTTCGTTTGTCTAGATCAGCCATTGGCTGGTAATAAATAAATGATAAAGATGAAATGTTTAAGATATTATCATTAATTTACAGCATAGTAGAATATATACATATAGCCGCTCTGATCTTCGTTAAAGCTATTCGAACTTAAACAAAGGTCATTGCAACCTGTAGATCAAAATATTACATTCGTGAAGGAAGGTAGCATGGTCCCCAATATTGGTAACGGTTTCCGAGTTCTCACATTTTGCGACGCCCAATAATCATAATTCCACGTCAAATATCTAAGTAAAAATAAATTACAAATATAATTATTAAAAATTATTATAAATTTTACATAATGTACACATTTATTTTCTAGAAAACTCGCTATAGTTATTACAAATAATAACGTTTTATTTAAGGACTGATGAGAAGAAAATTGCGAAATTGCATGATTGTACAATAATACTTATATTTAAAAGACTTTTCAAAACACAGACAACATTCTCTTGATGCATAAAGTCAAGTAAAATTAAGCACTTGACGTCTGCTAGCGGGTATTTGCCGTCTAAACGCCCTGCCCTGGTAAATATCAAAATTGTACAGCTATTAAAGACATTTAATAACTGTACAATTTTGATATTTACAAAATGGAGGCTGAAACAAACCCGGAGGGCAAACTTTTTTGCATGCTTGTAAAATCGTGTATATACATATACTATGTACGTACAATGTACGTCTTGGTGGAGACCCTGCTTTTATTCGCATCACAAACAAACACTGTATACTACATTAAATAAATGGCAATAAACACTTACTTATAAATGACATAGAGAACTATGGCAGTAAGGAGAAGCCAATTAGGCACCGATATTAATCCCAGAATGTTCATTTTGGTATTGCATTCGCTGTCACAAAAAAAAATCTAAAACTGAACACGAAAGCAATTGTTGCATGTCGTTAGCTGATACGTAATCACTAAAATTATCTGGCAGTCCAATACATGCGGATTTCATCATTGGTTGAAATACAGCTTCAAGGTTAAAATAAGCACAAAAAATAAAAGTCGGTCAATGTTTACAAGTAACCCTAAAAAAGGAAACTGGAATGTTGCAAAATGCATGTCATTCATTTAGCGATAATGAGTGGGTGGATAAGTATAATTACGATCAATACGCGATATTCTTGAACCAATACCAAAATTACCATCGACAAGGCCGGTATTATGCAATGTTCCCGCAATATTATATCGATGATTTGCAAAAAGCAATATTATTAATCAATATGAACTTCAATTAATTTTTTTAGTGTATATACATAGTACGTAGAGCATTTAATTATTTAGTAAAACTTGATGCTGCGTGTAAAACAAATACCATTAAAATGAGAAGTGAAAAAAAAGTTTAGTTTACAAAACTTATTTTGTACATAATTTAGTACTAAATATATTGCGTAAGCTGGGATACACATTTCCCAGTATTTATATTTATGATATAATAATGTGTCGTACCAAACGTATTTTTGTAACTGCCAATAAAAATTGCTTTTATTTTACTTTAATCGCGAATCGTATATCATGATTTATTTGCAATCCGCCTGAATAATCCTTATCTTTAGTCAAAGAAACCCTAAGTAGGGCAAAAACGCTATGCAGTATCCACTTTACAGTTTTTATCGATTACAACTGGTACATTGAACCTGACGGATCAGATCGCATGAGGATCGTTCATAAAATAAAGTTTACGTAAAACTTTATGTAAAAAAGTTAGTCACTGAAAGACAGCATTAAAGTAAGACTTAACTTACATTAAATAACGCTTATTGTGTAGTAATACACAATCAAAATGAAAATTAACGTGACACTAGGAGACTCAGCTCCTCTGGACACATGGGAAAAGTTGGTTTTAAAGTATTATTGGATATTGAGGTTTTTAATATTGCTGTAGTTGGTGGGGGAGAATTAAAATCTTTATAGGGACGTGCAGATGCATTAATTTTGTCTGTGATGGAAGTTTGGAAACGTGTTAGTGCTGCCGCCAATGATTTTTTTTTTAGATCTCTGACTGCTTCTATTGTGTAATTTGAAAGAGTTTGCATGGTCGTTGTTAGGATTAGTTAAGGGAAGTTGGAGTTGTACGTTTGATAAAATATCTTAGTAGGTTATAATTGTCCATGGGGGCGGTCGAGCCAGGAAAGAAATAATACACAATCACAAGAAAAACTACGTATACATACTGAGTTTAATGATTGTTTGGGTTCGAAATGTAAAAAAAATAAACCTATAGAGCTCCAAATTTAGTTTACCCTCATTACTTTACTAGAAAAAATGACAGTGTCATATCCGGCAAGAAGGAATAGGATGGAATTAGCAATCACAGTTTCGTCGGTGATTGCTAAACATGGAAGAGATTTGTGAGAACATGTTTTGCGAAACTTAAGTATGTCGATAAATTAAGCATAATATATGTACACACAAAAGTTAGACAAGTTTCTGATTGTTCATTCTGTTGGGTTTCTCTTTTGGCATCCAAAAGCAGTTGTAAGATATTACAGTACGTGCTGAAACGTGAATTAAATTTCATAAATCTCACTAACGTAAATTTGACCACATGCATAAGGCTACGAAATATTACGAAATAATGTAACGAAATATTAAAATTATAACGTGCATTTTTGATAAACATTATGAAATAATAATCTATGCAAGATAGTTAAAGTTCTCCATTCAGAATGTGAAGCTGAAGTTCCTTAAATTTTCATATAATTTCAGTCTAATTTCAGTCGCACATCCATATCATCTGGCTCATCTTTGATGGCACGGTGTACATTTCTTAACATATGGTCGCCACAGTCTTCTATTAAATTTCCCACCTGAAATAAAATATTTTAAATTTATGTATAAATGCATTTTTATAATTATGGCCAGATATAATTCTTGCACAGAATATGACCCATCTATCGTCCAATGCTTATATATAAGCATTAAGACAATATTTCTTAGAGTGTATTGCCTGTCTTAATTTTCCAGATGTGAATGTAGGGGATAATACTGTTCGATGGAATTTCCATTCATCACCACCATCCATCACACTTAAAAATAGTCTTGCAATCTTACTATTTCCAGCAAGTGGAATTTTCTGAAATTGAAGAAATTAAGTAACGATTGCATGGATTTCAAAGATTTATTAAGTTTAAATATTCTCTGATTATTTACCCTTCTTTCTGGAAAAATATGGAATTCTTTTACAATAAGCAACTTGATCAATTCCAAATCTGCAACTAACAATGAGGGATTCCGCATCTCATATGTACTGAGTCAGGAATAACGAATCATAAGTGGCAATACATGTTAAATCAGATATTATTGTCTAGTAATGAAACATGCACAATTTTTTAATTAATTATTTAAAGAGCTAAGTAGCTTAGCTTAAAATATGAAAATTATATTAAAATATTTACAGAATATGTGCTTGTCCAAAACGATCCGAGCACAGGAGCATAAAATCTAGTCTTCACGTTTTGTTTCTTCCAGTAATCGAAATGCCATGTAAAATATCTAATATTAGAAAATAAAATATTTACTATAAATTGTTATACAGATCGAACAATGGCCTGACTGTATACAATACCGTTAGTTACGGTTAATTGGAATAATTGCTGACATTTGTTTGCATCCGGAAATTATTTTTAAGATTCAGAAAGTCTTATCATGTAACATCAATGCATTTTATATCTAAACAGATTTTTATTGTATTCAGCTTCTTGGTCAACATGGTAAAAACAACTCGCTGGAATCCACTATAGCAGTGCAACTACTACATAATAATCATAAATATCATCATTATCCTATCTGTAATTGGGCTTTCCAGCCAACCCACACAGTTTTGACTTTAGACAAAAAGGATGACAGATAAATAATAATGTAATTAACCAGAGACATAGATCCTTTATTCATTTTCAATTGTGGAATGGACGTATTATCTGTGTTTTGACATTGATTTGAGATAGTGTATAATTGTAATGTCATGTTGAAAACTCGTACGTGGTGCTGAAAGGCAGCGTATTTGCATTTGGAAAAATAATCAATAAACTAAATAAGCTTATCTACGGACATTATACGACTGTTATGACGACGCCCTGCTGATCAAGACCTTGACCTTAGGAATTAAGTGGGACAACAGAAGGGGGAACTCCCACAGATTAAGGCTAGCGGATGACGTGAAGGCCTTCTGCGGGGAGAGAGTGTCAAGGCTGTTTCCCTTAAGAAAAATAAAGAGATCGATGGACGGACTTTGAAAAAAGAGGATAGATGACACTGGTAGACACTGAGTACATGGTTATTGGTTATGATGGTTATAAATAACGGCAAGATGTTACGTATGAATCTTCAAATGTACGGTTAGAAGTGGGTATTGTTCTTGTTCAACGTCAAAGTCTTTAGCATGGTATAGTATGAAGTATACATGGTCAGGCCTGACGAGAGGGGGGGGGGATCAATTACCCCGGGCCCGGTATTTTCAGGGACCCGGGCCTCCGGAATATGTGTTAAAAAAAATGTTAAATGTTGAAAATGACCTTTTGGAATGGTCATGAAAACTGCAAATACAAATTTTCTTTGGTAATAACGCAATTTTCTAAGGTAAAAACGAAATTTTTCTTTGGCAAAAACGCAATTTTTTTAAGGTAAAAACGCAATTTTTCTATGGTAAAAATGCAAATTTTCTTTGGTAAAAACGCAATTTCGCTATGGCAAAAACAAGGACCATATATCTCTTTCCCCCCCCCCCCCGTCCAAATGTGATGACATATTTGGCCTTGCCCATCTTCCTTTCCACCGGGCCCGGCCCTGGCTGTCGGCGCCCCTGTACACGGTTAGCATTTTACTCCAGAAGCGCATCCATTTTATGGGCGCCATTTTTGAAATGTCATACAAATTAAATTCTCGTCAATATCATTTTTCAATAGTTTTAAAAAGTTACATTAACCCGAGTCTTCGAACATTGCTGTAACCTCGTTATGGAATTTACAATAATTGTACGGAGGAAAAGCAAACAAACTTAGCTTTCTGAATTTTCAAAGAAAGTAAAAGAATGAGAAGATAAACTAAATCTATAGCTGCTGAAGAATGTTTAAAAGAAGAAATTAAAATGTAAAACTTTTATGATTGGGTTATCTGTAATAATACAATATTGAAAACAAACAAAAATACAGTATATATGTATACGAAAACCTACTTGTAAACAGAACAACGGCCGTAAGTAGCAGCCAATTGGGCACCGAAGTTATTCCCAGAATGTTCATTTTAATACCGATTTCCGTCAAGCAAACAGCTGAGCTCCAAATGGACTTCAAAATCATGAGTAGATTGATGCCAGTTTATATAAGCGAAGCTGTGTGGAAATACATCTAGCTTCAAGGTTATAACTATAAAACTAATAGAAACTTTGCTAGTGTTTACTATTAAAGGCAATTCAAAAAGTTCGTTTGCTAGAAGCATGTCAATTAGCAACCCATACCATGCCGATATTGGACGCATGAAGAAGTCCCATATAACTTTCTCATGATTTTTAACTAGTCTTAAACAACTTAGTTATTGTATCAGGAAATTCAAATGACTGTGATTCATACAGATGGCTGAAAGTTGTAAAAATCACTTGCTCTCTAGAGGATGGCACGTATAATGAACAGAAATTAAACATCAACATACACGTATTTGGATAACAGAATATACAAGTATAACCGAGATTTATTCGAAATGCAGATATATATATATATATATATATATATTTAAAACGACAAAAAAGTGATAACACATAATCACAGGATATACATACATATACATGCAGAAAATGATGATTATTTGGGTTCGACATTAACTAGTGTGCATGAAGCTAAAAAACTCATTCAAATGTAATATATTCCCTAATGTCATTCCATTAAAAAGCGATATTCCTTCATTCGTCAAGGCTCGTGGGATTACCAACCACTCACCTTCAACAACCTGAATATGCATTTTCTAAGTTGAATATGCGGTCATCTAATGCGTGCTTCCAAACTAGCTAGTATATTGATTATAAATTACAAAACGCTTATAAAACATGTAAATTTTATAACCATTGCATGGCTGGCCATATTCTCGAAACTAAGACTATTAGTTGCGTCGTTTTTCAATTTTAAGATGAAATCCATTTGTAGGTATTAACATTGGCATTGCTTTCTTGTACTTCATCGGAATCTATAACGAAAAGTTTCTTTAGTCTACTTTTATGTTTTGCCTTTGAGTTTTAATTGCCTATTGACCAGTATTTTAAATATTTCTCAACTTTAAAATTATTTTGGGTATATATACATACCTCACCTGTGATCTACCAGGACTGGGATTCAATCACAGAATGAGAAGGATAAGTGATGTAGTCAGTTTTCCAATGAACAAATTATTTTATACAGAGGCAAACCGGAAATTCCTAACTTTTACAACACCTTTCAATTCTTGAATTATATTTTTATAATAGAAACTTGCCTGAGGTTGTCCTCTATTTCACCTTAACCATGTTTATAAAAAAAACTAATTATGCATATCTGTTGAATGCATAATTAGGCATCGCGTTGTGCGATGAATAAAAGATTGGGTTGTTTAAGAATAAAATTTCGCGTTCTAGTTATTCAATAGGTATTTAAATAACTTTGGTTTAACTGGTTTTTAATGCGAAAAATACCACAACAAAAACTTAGCCTTACTTCAGTTTTACTGGATGGTGTTGCCCTAAACTCTGAGAGAAACTTTGCGAGTCCCATTTTCACTTGCATCAAGGCGAATCTCATTCCAATACAATTCCTTGGACCAGCGCCAAATGGCAAATAGGTGAATGGATTTCGATTAGCTTTGTTTTCCGGGGAAAACCTAAAAATCGATATATTTGTCCAAATTAAAAAGCGACCTTCGTGTTCGAAGTGATATAGTCATAAACGTTTGAATGCGTTATGCTATACACAGTTTTAAAAAAATGTAAATTTGTATATGAATAATTGAATAAAATTTAAAACAGATATGCAGTAACCTACAAATTCCCTACAAATTTATCCAAAATGTATCCCTTGCAGTTTGGGTCACGTTATTTCATATATTTGAACGTACCAAAACCTAATTCATTCTTCAACCATTGAAATCGTACAGAAAGTTATAATTACCTTTCGGGATCAAACTTCTCAGGGTCTGGATAGTATTCCTCTGAATGGTGGATGGCCCAAATGGGAACTCCCACCATCATACCTGCTTTAAGCTGGATATCCCCAAGATTGCAATCCTTGTAGCAGCGGCGTTCCAACCTGGTGGCCAGCGGAAAATAGCGAAGGGTTTCCGAAACAACCATGTCCAGGTAAGGCAGCCCCATCACGATTTCATGGCTCAATTTACCCTATGGGAAGTCGAAATACTTGAGGTTAAATCTAAAAGTAAATTTATTTCGATGAGAATTGGTCTTTAAATTAAGGGGAAAAAAACTTACGTGTTCTTCTAAAACTTGATCAATTTCTTGGATGAGCCGATCCTGGCATTCAGGATTCAGAGCCAGTATATAAATAGCATAGCAAATTGTGCTTGACGAAGTGTCCATTCCAGCAATAAGAAAAAGCATGGAATGAGCAACCACAGCTTCATCGCTGATTGCTAAAAATGAAATTAAATGTGATAACATATTCCGTTATGCTGTGTAGTGTATATCAATGAAGTTTGAATACCCACAGAATTTAGACTTGTCTTCGGATTGTCCGTTCTGTTGGTTTTCTTTTTGGGCATCCATAAGCAGTTGCAAAAAATCATTTCGCTTCTAAAAATGATGAATTAACAAGCATACAGATTCTTCTGTCGTCTGCATTTCAGTTTCAGTTTAGACATAATTTATGTACATGCTACATAAAAATATACAATTATTATTATACTTACGGAGTTATCCTTTCCCCTCATATCTAGTACCTTACGGACAGCATTTTCGAAAAATTCAAAAGCGTCACTGGGAAAAATAGATATGTCCAAACGCTCAAGCAACTTGGGGAATAGCACTGCAACAAATATTATTTTAAGATTGAAATTCATTAACAATGATTCAATAATAACGTAGAAATTTCGAATAGCATTACCCATTAAGATGAGAACAGGAAAGAAGTTTCTGTTGGAAAACTTTTTGACGTTAACAATAAATGGGTCGTTAGCATCTTCAGAATTCATTTTGTATCCAAAACAACAAGTTGCAATAACGTCCATAGTGTATCGCGCAAATAAACTGCACAAAATTCAAGGAATTACAATTACATTTTCAGATGTGGTAGATGACACATAAATAAAACGATAATCCTGTATTGTTAAATACACGTACTCCTTCATTTCCATATCATTTGGATTTGCTTTGATTAAATTGTGTACATTTTTTATCATTTGGTCGCCGCATCCTTCCATAAAACTTCCCATCTGAAAGAACATGTTTCAAGTTTACGCAAATACACTGTTATCATCTTGGCAAAATATGATCCTTGCATTGAACGTGACCAGAAGATGGGTGTCATCGCAAGCAGTCGATCACTGTTTATCTTGCCTGTCTTAATTTTCCAGATGTGAATGTAGGGGATAAAACTGCCCGATGGAATTTCCATTCTTCACCACCATCCATTATACTTAAAAAGAGTCTTCCAATCTTGCTCTTTCCACCAAGGGGGAATTTCTGAAGATGAAGCAAGTTAGGAATGTATGGCTGGCGAAATATTTCAAAGAGTTAAGTAAATTCACTGATTATTTACCCTTCTCTCTGGAAAATTGTGGAATTCTTTAATAGTAAGCAACTTAATCATTTCCAAGTCTGCCACTATCAAACTGGGATTTCTCAGATCGTATAAGCTGAGACAGGAATAACGTATATTATAAATAACAATAATGTGCATGTTACCTCATCCATCAATTTAAGCATCAAAGTTGTTCATACCCCCATATTTTTCCCAAGGTTTTGTAATTTTTCGCATCATCGTCATGAAATGTCTAGTATTGTAAAAGGGATAATTAGAATAGAGCTGAGTCGCTTAATTAAAAATATGAAAATAATAATAAACTATTTACAGAATATAAACTTGTCCAAAATGATCCGAGAATAGGAGCATAAAATCCAGTCTTCACGTTTTGGTTCTTCCAGTAATCGAAATGCCAAGTTAAATATCTAACAATCGAAAACACAAATATTTACAATTCAATTCTTGCAATATAATTACGTAATCATCACCGAGGTGCCAAATTGTGAAGGCGGAGGGGGAGGCAATGGGCCCCAATGGGGACAAACAAAATTCAATCAATCGTTTAGTGAACTACACTAAGCAAGCACGCTATACCGATACGAATTTTTAAATTGAATCCGCAATAACTGGTGCACATAGTCCGACTTGACACATGTAAATACCAAGAAAAGTCAGAAATGAAAAATGGTGTTGCTAGTAATGAACTGGAATTTATTTTAAGCTTCTGAATGGTAGATTATTGAACATGAAGGACATGTATTTTGCAACAAGACAACTTTTCATTGAGTCAGCTTCAAGGCTAACTTCCTTGAAGTTTAATGAAACGCTAAACAAGTTACAACACGACAAATGCATACACGATTTCATCTGTATACAAGAAATCGATTTGATATTTACGGTTGGTTATGCACTGGAATTCATTTTAACATTGAAACAAAAATATTATAATGATATTGATAAACCATCACTGTCCAATGTTTGGTACATGCCACACATTTTAACTTTTGACAACAACAATGGCCGGCATATACATAATAGTATAATCGGAAATCTATCGATCCCCACCTCCAAACTATATCCACTTTTTTTAAAATAAGTTGTTGTGGCGTGCATTTATTGTATAAACTATATATGCTTTTTAATTTCATTTCCGTTCTGTTTTGCATTGTGTATTCGTTTACGTGTGTCGACGCCCAGATCACCATGACCTTGATTTTTGTAATTAAGTGTGCCAACAGAAGTGAGTACTCCCACAGATTATGGGTAAATGACGTGAAAATCAAGGTCTTGTGAAGGCAGGGGAGTCGATCTGTCAATTCTGTACGTTCCACTACAAATATGCCTATATATGCATGATAGAAACACACAATAGATCGATATGTGGAGAACTTGACACCAATTGACACTGAGTTTAGTGTTGTTTTAACTATGCATGAACTGTTGCTGGTACAAATTGTCAACTTGTTACGTACGATGTCTCTTTAGCATGGCATTTCCATGGTGGGCGTCTCATTTTTTTTTAAACTCTAGAAGCTAGCATCCATTTCATGGGCTCATTCGATCGTTTTCGACATTTTCAGAATTTTACATTAAAGTTTAAGCTAAATGTCTTCAACTGAAAGAAGAAGGAGTTTAAAATTTAGCTTGAAAAATGTTTATATTTTTATAGCATGAAATCGAGCCAGAAACCAACAATCATATCAATGCTGCATCATGCATGTACAAGGAAGTTCAATAGAATGAATGCTTAGTCAAATTTTTAAAACTAATAACTTGTTTGTCTGTATTTGTTCATAATCAAGTATGGTAAGATTTAGCACTGCGTAATCATAGTTCACCGCAATAGAACTATACAGTTATGATAGGGTTATCTATCTACGATATAGATAACAAGCAAAAATACTGTATAAATATGAACACTTACTTATAAATGACAATCAGAACTACGGTCGTAAGCAGCAGCCAGTTAGGCACCGAAATTAATCCCAGAATGTTCATTTTGATAGTGCCTTCAGTGAAGCAAACAGCTCTAAACAGAGTTCAATATCATGTGTTGTGTTGCTCATGCCAGTAATTACACAGCAACTGTATGAAGTCAGCGAAGCAATGGTGAAATATATCTAACTTCAAGGTCAAAACCAGGAGATCACGTTATTGTTTGCAAACTTTTTTCATAGGGCTATTCAAAAAGTAGGTCAGCTAGTAAACATAAAAAAGTCTGCTAGGTAACGGACACTGCTGTATGTTTGTGTAGAACAAAGCCTGTAAAACCTTACGTTGATGCAGAATACTATATGCTAAAATATTTGTGTTGGGGTAGGGAAGGAAGTTATAAGGCACTGGGTCCACTTCACAAACCTAGTTAAATGTTAGTATCATAATTAAAACATAACAAATCAAGTGGGTTTCAACCAGACTTTGCCATGAGAGCCCCGAAGTGGACCTAATTTAAACACTCTCACCATTTGTTTAAAATTCAAAATTTAAATGTAACAATCTGGTATACATTTATATGTAGAATGTATTATTGAATACCACATAATGAAGTAATAAACATGCTGAGAATGATGATTATTTAGGGTCGACATAAACTGAGCCTAAAGATTTAACTGATTCAAATTTAATTTTCCCCCAAACTTCATTCAACTAATCTATGTGAACTTACGAAGTCATATTTTTTTCATTTACTAAGTCTTATGTCATGACAAAATATTATCATTCAACAATCTGAATATATTTCTATAATTTGCATACACAGTCATCTAATGCGTACTTTCAAATTCTATTGAATATAAATCGCTTTATACGCTTATAAAACATGTAAATTGGACAAGTAATGCATGGCCGCCATATTTTCGAAGCTCATCGGTCTATTACTTCCGTCGCTTTTCAATTTTCAGATGAAATCCATCTATAGGTAATAACATTGGCATTGCTTTCTTGAACTGCAACGGAATCTATAACGAAAAAATTATTTTTTTAGCTTCATTTTTTACTTTTAAGTTGTAATTGGCTACAGACCAGTATTTCAAATAACCCTTAAAATTAAAATCACTTTAGACATTTCTCTGATATTAGTGTTTAAGAAGAATTTAAATAAATTGTCTATATGTATACTGGCGTTCTTTGCAAAAAATAAACTTAACCTTACTTGAGTTTTACTAGATGGAGTGACTCTAAAATCTGTGAAAAATTTGGCGAGTCCCATTTTCACTTGCATTATGGCAAATCTCATCCCAATACAATTCCTTGGACCAGCACCAAACGGCATATAGGTGAGTGGATTACGTTTAGCTTTGTTTTCTGGAGAAAATCTAAAAATTGATGGTTACGTTCAAATTAAAAATCGACCTTCATGCTCGAAGTGATGACAAAATGTAATCAAACGCTCAAATCACCCTTAACAATCCCTTAACGGGGTTTGAAACCCTATCCTTTTCAATGGGTAAATTTACAACGACACTCACAGCCAAAGAAAAAGAGATTAAATAAAAATAAAAATTGTTTAAAGTAGCTTGATAAATCAGCATAGTCATTCGCTTGTCGTTTTTCACTTTAAAATAGTAGATTTTTTAAATTTAAATTATTATTTGAATTTTTCCACTCACAATTTGCCTATCTCATGCTGCCACCTGCTGGCAGCGTGTGCAAAATAACGTACATTTTTCAAACTTGTTTATTAATTTTAAAAAAATATACTATTTTAAAGTGAAAAACGACAAGCGATTGACTTTGCTGATTTATCAAGCTATTTTAAAAAAATTTTATTTTTATTTAATCTCTTTTTGTTTGGCTGTGAGTGTCGTTGCAAATTTACCCATTGAAAAGGATAGTGTTTCAAACCACCGTTAACAATTTGGGTCACTTTTTTGTTCGTATTTGATCGAAGCGTGATATTACTAACTACCTTTCGGGAATGAATTTCTCAGGGTCAGGATAATATTCTTCAGAATGGTGCATGCTCCAAACAGGAATTGAGACTATCATCCCTTCTTTGATACGTATATTCCCGAGATTACATTCCTTGTTGCAACAGCGCTCTATCCTGGTAGCCGGTGGAAAATAGCGAAGGGTCTCACCAACTACCATATCCAGGTAAGCCATTCCCATTACGACTTCATGGGTTAATTTTCCCTATGAGAAGACGAAATTCTTGAGGATACATGAATTTCTATGATAATCATTAGTGTAAAACACTTGTTGAAGTCTTTATAAGTAAAAAAATTTACGTGTTCTTCTAAAGCTTTATCAATTTCTTGGATAAGTCGATCCTGGCATTCAGGATTCAGAGCCAATAAATAAATAGCAAAGCAAGCGGTGTTTGCCGAAGTGTCAAATCCAGCAATAAGAAAAAGCATGGAATGAGCGACTAAAGCTTCATCGGTGATTGCTAAAAATTGAATAATATGATAACATACACCGTCACATACTTAAAAGTGTATCGATAAAATACGAATACCCACAGAAGTTAGACTTCTTTTCGGATTGTTCATTCTGTTGGGCTTCACGTTGGGCATCCAGAAGCAGTTGCAAAAAATCATTTCGAATCTAAAATATGTGCAAATAGGCATTTCATTGATCATCGTTTAATATTAAATTACATAAATTTCGCTACCGTATACTTGTACACCTAAGTCATTTGACTACTTAACGCACAAAAGTGTAATTAAAATTCTTAAACGAAAATAATTTTTTGAAGGTATGTAAGTAACATTACTGTTCATAAAAGCGAATTTTTGTTTAATATAATTTACCGAAAATTGCACACTTTTAAGTAATATGTACATTACAACTTCCATGGGCACCAAAGTTACTAAAGGAATTTTTTTATCCAACTTTACAAAACATTTGCATATAATTTCTTTGATTCTACAATCGCTCATATTTGAAGTTGTTTAAAGTTCCTAAC
This sequence comes from Julus scandinavius, assembly GCA_034696685.1. NCBI lineage: Eukaryota > Metazoa > Arthropoda > Diplopoda > Julida > Julidae > Julus > Julus scandinavius. The sequence goes on along the minus strand of JAQGAE010000877.1, from coordinate 4,652 downwards.
ACATCCATGTGATTTCTGTGTAATACCAATAAAGTAAATAGATGATATGCTAATAGTAATATACATTTGTATATAATTTCTTTGATTCTACAATCGCTCATATTTGAAGTTGTTTAAAGGTCCTAACACATCCATGTGATTTCTGTGTAATACCAATAAAGTAAACAGATGATATGCTAATAGTATACGTACAGAGTTGTCACTTTTCCTCATTTCTATTACTTGTCGGACAGCTTTTTCGAAAAACGCAAAAGCATCAACAGGAAAAATAGATATGTCCCAACGCTCAACCAGTTTTGGCAGGAACACTGCAGAAGATATTATTACAAGTTTAATATTCATTAACAACCATTAATGATGTTGAAATTATTTCAATTTACTTTACCCATTAAGAGGACAATAGGTAAGAAATTTCTGTTGCCAAACTTCCTGACGTTAATAATAAACGGATCGTTAGGATCTTCGGAATTCATTTTGTATCCGAAACAACAAGATGCAATAATGTCCATACTGTACAATCCAAATACACTAGAGAAATTTAAAGAATTACATGCAATTAGGTACATCCTCAAACATTGTAGAATGTTTTGTAGAACACCTATTACTGCTTATTATTTTTAAAAAAGAGTTATTACATATCTTGGCTTAATTCTTACAGAGTGTGACTTCATTTGAAATTCTATTTTCTTTATTTTAGCTTTGGGTTGACTACCCATGGAAATTGCAGATAATTAATTTTTAAAAAAGACAGATAGATAATACATAAATCACATAAACGAAAATAGGGCATTGTTAAATACACGTACTTCTTTACATCCATGTCATCTGGTTCTGCTTCGATAGCACGATGAACATTTTTTATCATTTGGTCTCCACATTCTTCCATTAAACTTCCCATCTGAAAGAATGTTTCAAGTTCATGCAAGTGCACTTTTGATTATGGCAAAATCTGACCCATGCATGATGTCAGGACCAGCAATCATTGTTTCTCTTGCCTGTCTTAATTTTCCAGATGTGAATGTAGGGGATAATACTGCCCGATGGAACTTCCATTCTTCACCACCATCCATTATACTTAAAAAGAGTCTTGCAATCTTGCTCTTTCCACCAAGGGGAACTTTCTGAAGACAAAGCAAGTTACGAATGTACGGATGGTGAAATATTTCAAAGAGTTAAGTAAATTCACTGATCATTTACCCTTCTTTCTGGGAAATTGTGGAAATCTTTCACAGTAAGCAATTTAATCAATTCCAAATCCCCCACCAGCAAAGATGGATTCCGCATATCGTATGTGCTGAGACAGGAATAACGCATCATAAGTGGCAATTCATCCTTAAGTTACCTAATTCCTCAATTTAAGCAACGAAGACTTTCATACCCCCATATTTTTCCCAAGGCTTTGTAGTTTTTTGTATCCTCGTCATGGACTGTCTAGTAATTATCAAACCCATACTTAAAAAAGCGCTGAGTATATAGCTTAGCTTAAAATATAAAAATTATACTAAACTATTTACAGAATGTATGCTTGTCCAAAATGACCCGAGAACAGGAGCATAATATCCGGTCTTCACATTTTGCTTCTTCCAATAATCGAAATTCCAAGTAAAATATCTACCAATTGAAAATACAAACATTCCGGTTAACTGAATGGGACATATAAATTCAATTAAATGTACTACAAATGTGAGACAAAAACAAATCTGATTGATATTTAGCATTAGTTATCATGAACTGATGATTAAATTTAACAAATACGTATACTGTAAATATATAGTAAAGGCAATGCGTTGAATTCCACTAGTGGAATTTCAAATAATGATGATGAAGATCATTACTGTCCAATATCCTTAGTTTTTAATGGGGTTGAAAAGTTGGTACTGACGGTGAAAAATCAGAAAAAGGACATAAACTAGCAGATTTGACACCAGGTTAATTGTCACACGGTTGGTGATTTTCGTGCTGGTGAAAGGTAGCGTGGTTGTTTGTTGAATGATAACGAATAAACTGAATTTACTGAATGATCTTATCTGCCGACATTATACGAGTGTACAGCCGACACCCATATGGTCAAGACCTTGAATCTTGGAATTAAATGGGACAGATGAAGAGGGAACTCCCACGGAGAAAAGGTAGGTGAATGACGTGAAGGTCCTGTGTGGGGTCTATCAAGGCTATTCCATTTATTTATGCTAATACAAAGTTGACGGAGTTGGAGAAGAGGACATCCGGTACCAATGGGCACAGAGTCCATAGTAATAAACTGCATATACATACATGTACATGAACTTAACCGGTTCGAATAATATTAGAAATAACACCTGATTGCGTCCTGGTGTTAATGAGCAGGTTGAAAACACTGCTCTATGGCCTTCAATTAATTCTCTTGAAAGGCAAGTTCCATGGTGAACTTGTCCATTTTTACGCTTGAAGCACCCATTCATTGGCGCCATATCATGGAAATGCCATTGAAAAGAATATAATTTTTCAACATTTTCAAAAAATTACATTAGTTGAAAAAAATAATTCTGGAGTTTCAAAGGGGTTTTAATGGAATAATGCAAACCAACTTAAATTTCTGGTATAAATCTACTCTAAATCTAGATGCTGCAATAGAAAGAGTAAAAGGGGAAAATGTAAAAAAGTGAAGGTCGACCTAAGATTTTATAATGTAGAACTTCATTTAACAATGTTTAGCACTGCATAAGAGTTTACCTCAAATTATATGTATTATTAACACGATATTGATAGCAAATAAAAATTATGTATAAATAAGAGTCCTTACTTGTAAATGGCAACCAGAACTACGGCCGTAAGTAGCAGCCAATTAGGCACCTCAATTAATCCCAGAATGTTCATTTTGATAGTACTTTGGTAAGGCACTCAGCTCTAAATGGAGTTTGAAATCATTTGTTGCTCGCTGCCAGTTTTTATACTGTATATACAACGAATGTAATCACAGAAACTGTGTGAAAAGCATGTGGTTTCAAGGCTAAAACGAAGAAACTAATAGAGGTTGCATTATTGTTTACAAACTCGATAGGGAAAATTCAAAAAGTCCATACGCTTGAAGAGAACTTGTCCACACCTTCCAACCCGACCACCCGGCGGCGATTCAGCGGGATGTTATTTTGTACTGGTGACTGTACACGTAGGAGGTCGGGTAGTCCGTAGTTAGTTGCGTTTGAAAGAATGCACACCAGGGCCAGGAGCACATGCATGGAAACCTAATTGTCGCATCCAGATACCATAGAAAAATAGCAGTTTTCTTGCCTGGAATCTCATATTGGAAAACTGAACTTTTCATGGAATTTTGCAGACATCAGTTTTGAACGTCCCCTTAAAAGAAAAATAAACTTAACTAGGTTTGCAAAGTGCACGTCATTCATGAACTCTCACATGTGTGGGTGGATTAGTACCATATGGTGAATTGCGTGCAATATATCCTTGTACCCAAAATAAGATTACGATATATACATATAGCCAACACCATGCAATCTTATCAGCACATCTAAGCCGCTTCGAAAAAGCATGTACATATTATGAATTCCCGAGATACTTTGCAAATAAATATACAAAAGAATTATAACGAATTTAGTAACACGTTTATCCAGGAATTCAGTCTGCAGTGTAGGTTTACATGTGTGCCGTTGTAGCTTGTGCAAGGGTAAAAAATGTACTCTACTAAGTGCATATATACTAATTGTAAAGAGCAAACATTAGAAATTTCATCAATGTAATTTGTATTTATTTCATTAATAAAATATAAGAGAAAACCTATGGCGTGCCGTTACAATTTGGAAGTCATTTTGTCTGTTGCACTGCTGTTGTTAGTTCATTAAGGTTGAAAACACAACTCTAAGGCCTTCAATTAATTCCCTTAAAAGGCAAATTAAAATAAAATCTCATTAAAAAAGAAGATGTTCGTATCATTTTGAACATAGCGTGCACTGGCAACTACTATACTCTAGCTCTTTGGACTAATAAATGCGATATATAAATTAAATTTAAAAATGTATAGTTTTTGCTCAGTTCAGCGGAGCCTCTACAGTATATTCATTTGCCCATATATAGGTCAAATTCCGTAAGGTACTCATTTAGTTCCGTCGCTTTTCAAGTTTAAGATGAATTCCATCCATAGGTAGTAACATCGGCACTCCGTTACAAAACTTCAATGGAATCTACATATAACGAACTGTATCTCAATTACATATTTGCTTTTTGAGTTTTAATCACCAGTAATTCAAGCCAACATTTTTAAATATCCATTCAGCATTTCTAACTTGCATAAAAATGCTGACCAAAGATTTAATAAATTGTTAAATAGACGAGAAAAGACTTACTTGAGTTTTTACTGGATGGTGTTGCTCGAAAATCTGTGAAAAATTTAGCGAGTCCCATTTTTATTTGGAAGTTTACAAAATGGATGCAGAATTATTTCTCAGATTAGAAGCATTTGATAGAATTAACTTGCAACGTGAAAATTAATTATGATATAGAATTAATCTACTAATGCATTTCCAGGAAAGGGTATCGATTAACTCAAAGGTATAGGTGGTGTATATAATGTATAATGTATATAACTCAATAAAAATTATTTTCCAAATACATTTATGGATTAAAAGGGCTTTCGTCTGTCAAATTTGTATTTAAGG
>JAQGAE010000876.1:0-28568 GCA_034696685.1 Julus scandinavius | reverse complement strand
CAATAAAGAAATGGTAAAAGAATTTTTAAGTTTCATAATGTAGTTTTTATTTTATAGCTATAAACATCTGAAAATATTGGTTGGATGAAGACTTTTGATGCTCACAGTATGTATATCAGTTACATTTGTTTGGGTGAGGAGTGTTACATAAATTTATTTAAAAATAAGTTGCAACTATAAGCAAAAAATTGTTTAACTATTTAAGAGGCAAATACCTAAGTTTGCCACCAAAAATTATTTCTGAATGGGGAAATGTGGGGAACTTTTTGCATATGCTCATTTATACTCATAACTTTGTAATTAGCATGAAGATGCATTTGCACTGCATTTTAACATACTAGACTATAAATTTTGGGTAGAAAAACAAACTACATACCTTTCTTAACAGGTTCCATAATGTCTCAAATTTTGTATTCACACATTTAGTTAAAAAGAAAAAAGATAAAGAGGTTGCAACTTTGTGTTCTTGCAGATGAAATTATAGACTCATTAAAGCTCCTATTTCAGGAAAACAGTCCTGAAATAGGAGCTTTAATTAAATTTAAACTTGCTTTGATCTAATATTGACTTAATGACTTATCCATGTAGGGAAAGAGTATCAGGAAGCAAACTGCATTGTTATTTTTATATTATTTTATTTTAACATTTTTAGTTTTGGCCAGCTTTTTTGCAATTTGTCCCAATGTGCACTGTTGAGATCGGTCAAGCAGTGATGAAACATGACAGCGGTAGCCTTCTGGCAGATGTTGTGGAGCTCCAAAACAGACCACAAGCATCAGGAGGAGCTCTTGCCAGGATGTGGTTGTCCAACTACTCGAGTAAGGAGAGCTGCATAGTGTTCAACTGGCCGGCACCCCAGGTTCCATCTACCTGGACACAACATGCCAGGGACCAATTCAAGCAAATAATTCTCCACAATCATGACTTAATATCACTGGAGGCGGTACACCCATTGGGCAGGGCCACTTCCAGACATCCTACCCCTCCTGTAACATGCACTTACTTATTAACCACATTTTTACACTGCGCTCGAGTCCAGGACTGGAAAGACTCGGAGTCGAGCGCAGTTACTCTCGCATCACATTAGCAAAAAGAAAAATACTTCAACCACACTTCTCATACCTCAAAGCCACAGGAGCACACCCTTAGTGAATGGGAAACTCGCTAATAAACAATAAAATTACATATACAGTTAACCTCCACAACAATACAATCTCCCCCTTCCTTTATAGACACTCCCTCCTAAACAGCCAAGAAACCATATAAAACAAACATCTGACAACCCTAAACTTATTCCCCTTCTACAGCAGACCAGACAACCTCATCAACATAACCAATCCTCGCAGGACAAAAATGCCCAACTAAATCCCCAACCCATTATCATCTCACCAACCCTCACAACTCCAATCTCCAAAAAACAATCACAAAATCCTCACTCTACTCCCCTTTAATCCAGGCCACCCCTAACACCTAACCCTCCACTGACTATATCATTACTAACGTGGAATGTAGCTGGGCTCTGCTCAACCCTAATGGATCCAGCACCTTCAGCATAATAGTTGAGCAGGACATCATTTTTCTATGTGAGACGTGGGCTGAGATACTGTCGGATGTCTGGGCAGATGTCTTCTATAATATTGACACCTCTGCCACGCCACAAGAACCTATGCAGTGGGCCGTGCCACTGGGGGACGAAATTCTTAATATCAAAACCCCACTTAGATCCACCACAAATAATGATCACGAACCCGTCCTTCACATTATTATGTCTTAAACTGCAAACCAGCGGACCCCACATCATGGTTGTAGGTATCTACAACCATAACTCGATCAGGGACCCCTATGTGGAACTAGCTGCAGTTCTTAACCTTTATGCCCCCATCCTGTGCTAACAATACTGATGGGAGATTTCAATGCAAGAATGGCAAATAATAATGTCATCTCCCCCACTGACTATTCACCCCACCAGTTAAACTTACAATGTACATCATCAGACCTCACATTAAATAATATGGGTACCAAGCTACTCTAATTCTGTGAGGGACATGACTTAACTATTCTCTAATTCCCAACATATCAAGCCAAATACCACTACTCAGTTCTTGATTACATAATCGTGTCCTCCCCAACACTAAAATATGTAGCGCAACTTAACATCCTTTCCTTGGCAACCTCTGACATCTTTCTGGCAATACTATCTATTATAAAAAGAAAAATACCCTCAAGACCCAACCTTCTTGCACCATAATTGAAAACATATTTTACACAAATTATTTTACTCAAATATATCCAAATACATCTTATCCCTCCTCACTCACTATTACCCTTATAACAGGTACGAATCGCTGCACAACATAATCCTTAACAACCTTAGACTTCATGAACTAATCTTAAAAGCCTACCTCTTTGCCACATGTCCAAAACATGCCCCCTGCCTTTCACCAGTGTCAAAGCCTAAAGTCGGCCTTGGCGCTAGCTACCAAAACCTTCATGAAGCACCCCAACATGGAGTCGGCAGCAAAAAGAGCTGAAATAAAACAGAAAACGCGAACCACCTACCAAAATGCAAAGGCCGGACATGAAAGAGCTTGGCACCCTAAACTCAAGGGGGTTAAACACTCCTCTGAATTCTGGACCCTTATAAGTAACAAACGATCAAAAACCACACCCTCCACCAACCTAATAACCAAAAGAAACTGGGAAAGCCACCTAAAAACACATACCCTACTCCCCCTAATCACACTAAGATAGTAACCAATACATATATCAACAAAATACAATAAACAACCACTGTTCCCATAATCCCTGACCCAACCAACGATACTCCCTTCACCAAACAGGAACTCCTACTGACAATAAAAAACCCAGCCAAAAAAGCCCCCGGTTTTTAAAAACATTCCTGACAACCCTCTAATTGATGGTCTACTCACAGTTTTCAACCATACCCTGACCACCCACTCCTTCCCATCACAATTGGCATACATTGACATATACCCTATACACAAAAAAGGTGACAGAAATAACCCAACTAACTACAGGCCCATCAGCCTAGTATCAAACCCAGCAAAGTTATTCATGTCCCTGATCGCCAAACCAACCCTAGACTGTGCTAAGATCAATAACGCAATCCCAAGAGAACAAACAGATTTCGTCAGTGGCAGGGACACTAGTGACAACCTCGCTATCCATCAGACTGTCATTAGAAGAAGATTCACAGCCCAAATCCCACACCTACGCCTTCATAGCCGTCATGGCCAGAGCATTCGACTCGGTTGCACACAATGTCCTCTGGGCTAAGCTCCGTGCAATGAGCTTTCCTCCCCACCTACTACTAAACATATCCTCTTTTTATTCCCAACTCTCTTGCCAAATAAACACTGGAGGGCTACACAGACTCCATTAAAATCACCTCGGGAGTCCTCCAGGGGGACCCACTGAGCCCTCTTTTATTTATATTATTCCTCACGGATCTACCAAAATAACTTCTGAGGTCAAGAGGCTGCCCAGTTAAATGAGTATATATTCATTACCTTTTATAGGCCGAGGATGTTCCTCTCCTCACACCTACCCAACAAGCTCTCAGAGGGGCTCTCACTGCACTACACAAATATATACAGCTCAACCACCTCGAGCTTAACATGGCTAAATCAAAGATCCTAATCTTTAGCTGAAGGCGTCGCAAACCATCGGACCAAGCATTCTGCTAGGGAAGGACCCCTCTTGAGGTGGTGGACTCCTAGACATACCTCGGCGTGAGGTTCCATCGCACGGGCTCTCCGCAGGCTCAAAATCGCGGCGCTGAAAAGCAAATTCAATAGCCAAGCTTATATATTGACTAAACTGTTGATCCACAGGAGACTCAACCACATCCCATCACATCTAACACTATTCTCATCCATACTGTCACCTGTAATAACTTATAGCACAGCTTTGTGGGCTTAGATTGTTACTCATGTCTTGGAAGCCTTGCAGGAGCGTTTCTTGCGAAGGGTGTTCGGATTGGGCCCAACCGCTCCGGCTTACCTCCTTTACAACGAGACTGCGGTGATCATTACAAACATAACTCTCCTTGCCTAACATTTAACCTCTGGGAAGTGGCTGCAAAAACTCTGTTAACATACCATGCACTATCCCACAGCCTATTCTTTTCATGGCTCAATCGACCCCCGGATACTTTTAACCTTTTGAAACACTATATTACAGCTTCAACTTCAACAACACCAAGCAAACACAGATCCATCACTAGCAGACTACCCAATTGAAGCAATTGCAATACTCCGAAAGAAAACCCTAGAAGCAGCTTACACTAGGTTCCATTACCTCCATAGCAGATAAGATCCACGCATCTGTAATGATTAGGCCAGTCTATGGGGGATCGATTGGTGAGGCAAATCGAATCACTGATTGATTCCCCAGGAGACATAGGCCTGTACGTTGTTAGTCACTAAGATTCCCACAACAGGGGGTATGGCTGAACATGTTAGGAGGAAACAGCATCGGCGTTTCGAGACCGCTGAATGCTAAGTGCTCTAAAATAAACAATGGCACCCATAGACGTACCCTACTGGGGGGAGACAACTTCAACTTATAGACGAGACAGCAGATAAAGGGTGGACCCAAAACTAATCTTCCCTAGAAAATGGAAGCAAGGGAATAAGCCCTTGATCAGGGACATTCCGGACAACATAGGGGATAACACCTTGGGGCTTGTCCAGAAATGGGATGGAAAGTTATTAGCCCCCAAGAACACCGGATGAGGCATCAATGACTCAGGCCATGGTGGAGGAACATTTCCCACCTACGTTGTCTGGCTCAGTCATGCCTGCCTCTGCACTAAACAGAGGGAACCATATATGGTCCTGCGTGACGCACATGAGGATGAAGTGTTTGGGAAGGGATGATTTAGTGTCCATTAACAGAGCATTCGTTAATGGGTCTGTCAGCCATAACTCCTGGAGTGAATGGCTAAAAGCACTTAGCACGAGAATGCATTCGTCACCCACACTATCCGGCCAAGGCCTGTCATCTTAAGATTTGAGTTGGTGAGACCAAATATGGTCCTGGTGAAAGCTGATGAGAGCCATGGTACTTAGGAGAAGGACCAGAATATAAGGAGCGACAAATCCAGCAACAAGGCAGAGTCGGAGGGAGAGTTGGGGAAGCAGAGCCAGCGGAGGCCTTGGGGGTCTTGAAGAAGTGCGGGGACAATAAATGTCCAGTCTCCGAAAAAGAAAGTGCTAAGTGCGGGAGCCATCTCCAAGAGCAGTGGCGAGACCTGAGATCCAGGTTCCAGGAAAGGAGGCCGGTGCCCCGGAGTAAAGGGAGAGGACAACCAAGGATGGTAAGGTTACTGGGTTTGTTTTTGGAGGGGTTTTAGTAGAATAGTTAGGCCCTCAATGTGTAATGCCAATACCCTACATAATTAAACTGTGTTGCAACTGACCAGCTGACTTGCGTGAATGCCTTTTGGGGAACCGGGGATTGCAGATACCTTAGGGATGCCAACCCAAAACACCTCCGGAAGGAAGATACGCTCCAGGCAACCCTTAAATCAACGAGTGATGTGTTAACGCCGAATAACCCTTTTAAGGTACGGGGTTGGGGTAACATATTTGGTGGCAGCGGTGGAATGAGATAAAAACTCGTTGGGGTCTCAAAAAATTTGGGGGACCCTATAAAATTGGTTTGGGCACATTTAAACCCGGTTTTGTGCATTGCAAGTCAGTTGGGTCTTTTGGAAGCTGGTTTAACTAGTTTCAGTTGGTCTATTGGGACAGTATTGTGTATTGGAGGGCACCAATGTATAGCCATTGCTTTGGTATTGGGCATTGGGCAATGGTATTAGGGTTATAGGCCTAAAGGGAAACAGCCTGGTTTGCTTGTGCTTTTAAAGGGTTTGTCATAAAGTTGATGACAAACCCTGCCTTCAGGAATGACACTATAGGCATAGTCGGGAGTCCAACCAAATTAGTTGAGTCCCCATATCTTGGGTCCTAGTGCACATAGGACCTTGAAATTCTCTAGGATAGCAGAGGGGAACATAAGGAAGGGATCCCATTGAGCAGAGTGGGCACAGGTCCCTAACTTTAAGAGTTATTAGAGCATGGATAAGGGCAAAGGTCCTAAACTATAGGGCCTTGGACCAATCCTGGCAATATACACAGTGGCATATAGGGGAGGTGAATGAAGATAGGTTGCCAAAAGGTGTTGTAACTACCAATCCTTCTGTTACTTTCTGTCACTCAAACTGCTCAGCATCACGAAAGGGACCCAATAGACACAACTTCCTGTTTGGATGTAGCACTTCCTGTTGGTTAAGGAATCGAGTTAGACCCCCTATGTGACCCCTCAAACTGCTCAGCTTGATGAGAGGAGTCTTTTGGACATCACTTCCTGTTTGGATGTAGCACTTCCGGATTCTTAATACTTGAGTTAGACCCCCAAGTGACCCCTTAAATTACTTGTCTAGAGGAGACAGGTTTATTGGTGTTGTGGTATTGAGGTCAAGGGTCAACAAATTAAGAAAAGTGAGAAAACGTGGTCTGGAAAGCTTTTTAATGTCCTACAACATCTTGAGATATAGGAAACAACTTTTGGGAGGTAATGCGAAGATCTTATGATCTCCGGTCTCGGCACATCCTCCATAAGTTATTGAAATATAAGGAATCAGATGAGGACACCCTCTCCTTTGAGACTGATGCGGAATTTAGCAGTGGAGACGAATTAGGAAATACATTGGCAATTATTCAACGGTTGGTCAATTTGAGACAAGAGGCTGATATGGCCACAAGCTCGGGAAACACGGGAGTGGATGACACAGGAGACACCATAGGGAAAATAAAGTGTCAAGGTCTGATGCAATCAAGGCCACCATTTGATGGCACTACCAAGCAGAGTGTGGAGGATTTTTTCGATGCATTGGTAGCCGAGCTTGGAGGTTGGACGGATGAGCAGAAAGTGAGAATAGCGCGATGCAGGATTGTAGGAATTGCTTTTAAGTTGGCCATGAGTGAGGCAGTGAAGGTGATCAGTGACTTCGACACTTTTAAGGGTATGATAATACAGAGGTTTGCTTATGTCCATCCAACTATCCAATTAAGAAACTTGACAACCTGTGAACAAAACAAGGGTGAGCACCCCAGGGATTTTGGTATTAGGCATTGGGCAATGGTATTAGGGTTATAGGCCTAAAGGGAAACAGCCTGGTTTGCTTGTGCTTTAAAAGGGTTTGTCATAAAGTTGATGACAAACCCTGCCTTCAGGAATAATTCTTTAGGCATAGTTGGGAGTCCAACCAAATTGGTTGAATCCCCATATCTTGGGTCCTAGTGCACCTAGGACCTTACAATTTTCTAGGATAGCAGAGGGGGACATAAGGAAGGTATCCCATTGGGCAGAGTGGGCAGATTTTGCCAATCGATTGCAAACCTTGGCAGATAAAAATTTCGCTGAGACATTAACAGATCCAACGAGTAGGAAAGCTTCACAAGGACTTTATAAAGCACAGCTTCTCGGACAATTTACAACTGGACTTTGTAATCCAGTAGGAAGGTTAGTTATGAGTAGGAATCATTGATGTGGCTACTTAGGCGACAGAGAAAGAACGGTTGAGGGATAGTATGACCCTTGCATGGGGCACAAACAAAGAGGAAGAGGTCTTAAGGAATGAGATACAATCACTGGTACAGAGATTGACACAGCTTGAGTTGAGCATTGCACCCCAGAGAAATAGTTATGGTAAGAACAGAACAGGTATGGCTCCACAAAGAAACAGAAATCAAAACTGTTTCACCTGTGGTAAATACGGACATTATGTTCGGTAATGTCCATGCCACAGGTGCAGCCACTGTAGAAAGCTTGTGCATGAGGTGAGGGACTGTTGGTCTAAAAATGGTAGGCCACACAATCAGCCACCATCAAAAAACCGAGTGTCGGGGGTCGAGAAACCACCCCCGCAGCACCAAGCCTAAAGAGGACAATACCAAGTACCGCACATTGCCGTGCCATCAGAGATGTCACTATGGTGGTTAACATCAAAGGTAAGGACTACACTTTCTTGGTGGATACAGGGAGTCAAATAACACTTTAGTGTGGGGAAAGTGCGAAAAACAACCTGGATGCCATAGAGAGGGTGCCCTATAGTACATACAGAAGTGTTACAGGATATCCTTTGCAGACGATAGGGGAGGCAACAATTAAATTTAAAATCAGGAAGATGGACTTTCAACATCCTTGTGTATTCTTGGATCAAGCATGTTTTGGAAATCAGATTAATGGAATCTTAGGGGCTGACTTCTTGGAGGAACAAGAAGCAGTCATTCAGATGGGGAAAATAGTATATTTTAAGCAAAACCCAAATGAAGCCATTGAACTTGGTTATACAGCTGTATCTCCAGGTAGAGCTAAGAATATGAGGTTTATTTATTACACAAAGAAGATCTCGCTAAGAGCAGGAGGAACAGAAATGGTAGATGATTACTTAGGAAGAGCAGGGAATCAGGAAGAGCTCGAGGTTGGAATAATAGAGCAATTAAATAAAGGAGTGCAAAGGCTGGCTGTCAGAAGGATTATCTGTTCGGCCAGTTCAATGTCGAATATACCCATTCAGGTGTGTAACTTTACCCAGCAGAAGGTCAAGGTAAGGAAAGGAACACGAATAGCGAATAATCAGGCCAGTCTATGGGGGATCGATTAGTGAGGCAAATCGAATCACTGATAGATTCCCCAAGAGACATAGGCCTGAACGTTGTTAGTCACTAAGGTGTCCACAACAGGGGGTATGGCTGCCCATGTTAGTAGGGGCACAGCGTCGGCATTTCGCGACTGCTGAACACTAAGTACTCTAAAAATAAACCATGGCACCCATAGACGTACCCTACTGGGAGGAGACAACTTCAACTTAGAGACGAGACAGCAGATAAAGGGTGGACCCAAAACTAATCTTCCCTAGAAAATAGAAACAAGGGAATAAGCCCTTGATCAGGGACATTCCGGACAACATAGAAGATAACACCTTGGGGCTTGTCCAGAAATGGGATGGAAAGTTATTAGCCCCCAAGAACCCCGGATGAGGCATCAATGACTCAGGCCATGGTGGAGGAACATTTCCCACCTACGTTGTCTGGCTTAGTCATGCCAGCCTCCGCACTAAACAGAGGGAACCATATATGGTCCTGCATGACGCACACGAGGATGAAGTGTTTTGGAAGAGATGATTTAGTGTCCATTAACAGAGCATTCATTAATGAGCCTGTCAGCCATAACTCCTGGAGTGAATGGCTAAAAGCACTTAGCACGAGAAAGCATTCGTCACCCACACTATCCGGCCCAGGCCCGTTATTTTAAGATCCGAGTTGGTGTGACCAAATATGGTTCTGGTGAAAGCTGATGAGAGCCATGGCACATGGGAGAAGGACCAGAATATAAGGAGTGACAACTCTAGCAACAAGGCAGAGTCAGATGGAGAGTTGGAGAAGTAGAGGTTGGTAAGCAGAGCCAGCGGAGGCCTTGGGGGTCTTGAAGAAGTGCGGGGACAATAAATGTCCAGTCTCTGAGAAAGAAAGTGCTAAGTGCGGGAGCCATCTCCAAGAGCAGCGGCGAGACCTGAGGGCCAGGTTCCAGGAAAGGGGGCCAGTGCCGCGGAGTAAAGGGAGAGGACAACCAAGGATGGTAAGGTAACTGGGTTTGTTTTTGGAGGAATTTTAGTAGGATAGTTAGGCCCTCTGTGTGTAATGCCAATACCCTACATAATTAAACTGTGTTGCAACTGACCAGCTGACTTGCGTGAATGCTTTTTGGGGAACCGGGGATTGAAAATACCTTTGGGATGCCAACCCAAAACACCTCCGGAAGGAAGATACGCTCCAGTCAACCCTTAAATCAACGAATGATGTGTTAACGCAGGACAACCCTTTTAAGGTAGGGGGTTGGGGTAACACATCCGTCCACCCCTACAAACTTCTAAATGCAACACCCCACCTCCTATAACTATTCATGTACCAAAATATCCCCTTTTTCTTAAAAAAATGTGTGCTACATTCATATAGTACTTGCATTAAAAATTGCTACGTAAATATTACCCCCCAACATCCATGCCCCCTATGCAAAACCAGACCACATGATTGGCATCACCTTCTTTTTTCCTGCAACAATCCCCAATTAGTAACAACTAATGCGCGCTCACTTATACTACCCCTTATCACACCGATGGAACTAACACCCTTTCTGCTAACCAACATCAACAATAATCTCCCAACCTTATGGCTAATTTTCCACAAAGACAGCATATATGCCACCGCCCAACTTCCAGCAACCACTCATTAATATATATATATATATATACATTTTCTTTTTTTTTCTTTTACATTAAATTTTAAAAACCTATTGTAAACATTGTTGTAACAACCTGATGAGATGAGCTGAGAGTCATAGGATCAATAAATAACTTCTTTGCTGTTGGTTCTGAGTTGAGCCTTAATATCTTTTTCGAGATTGGCTTGTGTTACTTGTTCTATGGTAACTATGACTCGGTTTGGAATGTTTCCATCTAATCTGAGCGTCAGTTAGTGGTATCACTGGTTGACAAGCACTTGGCTTACCAGGTTCGTTTTTTGATGGCTGTCACCATTGTTGCACAGACAAAAGCATATTTTCTTGCTTCAATGTTAGCTTTCTAAGCTGCACATGGTCCTTAACCTGTTGAACATCAATGTGTCTGGATATAGATGGGTTTAAGGCCAGAAAAATGACTTGTATCATCATTTGAGGCATGGATAAGTACGACATTTTGTGGTACTTAGACATGATGAGTTCAATGAACTCTCGAGTCGATTGAAAGTCGCTTTGCTTGAGGCGACTAATTTGTTCGCACAGCACAATATCTGTCTCGTATGTTCCATATCGAGAGAAAAAAGCAATTTTTGCTTTAGCGAAGGTTTTGGAGGTGTATCTCTCCTTAAATTAGAAGCTTCGAGCTTTGCCGATTAATAACCAGAAGAGGGCATCATATCACTGCTCTTCGGTTTATTTGTTGGCATCGATTATGAACTTGTTCCCACCAACTATCGAAGAATCTCCTTTTCCAGAGAACTTCTGCGTCAGTGAAATCATATTCACTGTAGTCGATTTTCTTTCGACTTGCCCTATTTAGGGTAGTATAATCGGTACTAACTGTGGATGCATTTGTTAGTCTGAGCGTTACCGAGCATCCAGAGTTCGGACTGATTAAGGCTGAAGTCAATGGAGCAGTGTTCCCAATTGGGTTTGCAGGAGGGCCATTTATGATCGATACATTTGGACACCTTCCCCCAGATTGTAGAACTGTGGTTGGAAGGTTGTGAGTTGATTTGCTCACTGACGTTTGTCAAGTTCGTCTATTATTTTGGTAGACGAAGTTACGCTTAACATTAGTGCTGCGTAGGCCGAGTTTTATCGGACTAAGTCCGAACAAGTTCTGTTGAGCTAATCAATCGCTTGAGCGATTTGTTGCGTAAGGTCGAGAAATTGTGGACAGTTGGCACAGCATGTGGATACTAGACTGGAAATATTTATTCCTGCGTTAGTCAAAATTTGCAGAACTTCCAGTGGAGAGATAGTCATCTCCAGCGTGAGTCTGCATGGAACTGACTGATTGGTCAATTTCACTTGGTGCAGTTAGATCACTTATCGTGGCACCAAGAGGAGTCGAACTTTGACTTTGACGTGAATTCACGTCACTTAGCTGTTCGTTATTCATTTCACTGGCTTCTTTATGCAAATTCCGAGTGGTTCGAACGTTAGTCACTACAGGGGCCAGTTTGGCTGTTGTAGGAAAAAGTACTTTTTGTACTTCGGCTTGATCCCAGCTCTTTCTTTTGCAGAATAGCTCTGTGATTAATAATCACTTCAAAAGTATGTTCAAGTGTGAGGTGTGCCCTTTGGGACTCGGGGTCAGAACTTTTTATATGTGCAAACATGTTTGAGTGTGAGGTGTTGTTCCCTTTGAGCTCGAGGTCTAAATGGCTTGTTCACTTTAGGTTGCTAATTTTGCGCACTGAGGAATAACTAACACTATTGAGTGTTAGTTAGCATTTGAACTAAACAGTATTTACTGTAAGTACTAGCTTTGAGTAACTGTTCACGGACATTTGTTCGGTTAAACTGTTGTAACTTTCTGCAATGCTAATTTTGGTGCCAGTTATCTTGGTTACAGTTTAAGGGTGAATGATTCTCACCACGTTGGTTTTCCAGTTATGAACTTAGATTGAGAATAACTGGTATGCTTGATACCCAGAAAACACTAGTTTTTGTTACTTTCGGGTCGTAGGTGTTAGGCTTTTGCTGTTGAGCGCTAGTTATGAACTACTTAGTTTGCTAGTATTAAGGCTGAGTACTTTTAGAGCACGAGATTTGTTAAACTCAGGTGTTGGATGTACGTGCCATGCTGTTGGGCACCAGTTATGAGGTTCTCGATGGACAATAACTGGTATTAGTGCTTAGTAGCCAGAGAGCACGAGATTTTGTATCTTGGGTCGTGGGTGTTTGGCCACGCTGTTGGGCAGTAGTTTTGAACTATTTAGTTCTAACTGGTATTAGAGCTTAGTACTTTTTAGAGTACGAGAATTTTCCTTAATCTCGGGTCGTGGGGTACGTGCCATGCTGTTGGGCGCCAGTTATGAGGTGACTACTTTTGGTGAATTCAATTGGTTATTGCCCTTCGCTTGAGAAGCAGAAGGGAGGCTGAAGTTGACGGTAAAGTCTAATAAGGCCGAAGTTGTTGGTATTCGGCTTTCTTAAGGCCAAACCGCTTTGACACTGCAAATTAAAGATAACACGAGGGAAGCAGGCCTCGGAGAGTGATTTGTAAAGGACTTATACTGTAAGTCCTTTGCAAGCTTGAAGATGCTGAAAATTTACAAACGAGAATTTTCCAAGTCGTATTGGTTTTTCGTCTAAGTGTTTATTTTACAAAAGCATCAACTTAACATAGGCGCAAACAGGAGCAAATGCTCTGCAGCCTAAACAATCTAGGTTTTGTGTTAAGAATCTCTTTCTCTCTCTCTCTATCTAAAGTTTGGGAGCCCTTATATACAATTAGAAAAGAACCCATGTGGCAGAATTGGACCACTAGAATTTAGGGTCAAAGTCTATGCTCATAACATCAACGGGTCTAAAGAGGTCAAGTTAATCCTTCCGTATACTAACCCCAGTGTTATGGGATTAGTCCTAGCAGATACTGGACATTCCAATATCCTGACACTCCATTTGGGCGTTTAAATATATTCGGCGTCTCATTTGAGGCTTAGGCTAAACTTAGTCCTATTTGGACAATGACGAGTCCTAGCATTTGCTAGTCTTAATGGAAGTAACAGGGTGATACGCTTTAAACACAGTATATAATATACAAGCCTTCAGGATCTGTATACATTTTGCCATCGTTTTAGGGCTACTAGTTTTTGGCTATAAAAGATTTAAGTTGGTTGCGCAGACTGACTTTCTCATTGTGCCCTTTAGCTGGGCACAATGGGACATGGCATGGGGTACAGTGGTTCACGTGAAATTAAGTCACATTTTACAAGAAAAAGAACATCACATTGATTAATTGTGTTTAATTCAGCACACAATTTAAAATTCCAAGTATAAATTACAAAAACGATTAAAATAACCATAGTTACAGCAGCTTTCATATTTTCACTGCTTACTTGTCCAAATGTGGTTTCTTTCTGTGATTGTGAACCATTTTTATTTTAAAATATAAATTTAAACATGGTTTTTATTTAAAGTTATGATTAATGAGAAAACAAAAAGATTTTCCAAAAACATTAATTGGGGTATGCTGGGACATGTCCCACTGTACCCCATATAACCAATTTGATTTAAATAAGGCCTTACAGCTGACCACATGGCTAATTAACATAAACTTTAGTTTGAAATTATACCTGGATATTTGCAATTGTCAATGGTATATTGCAGCATTCCAGTGTGAAAAAACAATAGAGATTTCTATTGTTATTTGGAACATTGTTTTCTATTGGTTTCAATTGTTTACTATTGTTCAGTCAATACAGCTAAACCATTGAAGTCAATAGAAACCAATAGAAGTCAATAAAGTGTCCAAATAACAATAGAAACCAAAATAAATCTCTATTGGTTTCTATTGTTTTTTTCACCAGGGCAGCTTTTAAAATTCGCCAGGAAGGCTAATCCATCGTCTAATCGCATGCAAAAACAAGGACCAATAGTAGGGGAGACCGGGGCACAGTGGGAAAACGGGCACAGTGGTACAGCAGTCTTTATAAAATCAGGTTTTTTCAGCAACCCAATGCTTTTTATTTGGAAAGAAGCTATATGCAACACAATGCAGTGGCGGCACTAAGGTTGGTGTCACCCAGTGCGGTAACTCATGGTGTCACCCCCCTCACGACACTCCATAGAGACCTCTTCCGAGTCCGCCAGTGCCAAATAACGGAAACATGAAGAATCCTTAGTAACGTTTATAAACATAGGTCCTATATAATTTACAAAGGCAATAGAAGAACAATTTAATTCAAGGTCGGTTGGTAAAAGATTCTAAGGAGTTAAGAACTAAGAACTACATAGAAAATATGTTACTTTTTTAATTGTTATTTTAACATTAAATTGTATGTCATATTAAATCTCGGGAGGGGGCCCCTTTCTCTGAGGTGACTCACGCCAGTAAAACTTACCAAATAAAGGGTGAAAACTAATTCAACTTTCGTTGAAATCTTAATTTTTTCCACTAAAAAATGAAATCCAGACATTCTTAAATTGCTCATTTTTGCTGATTTTTGTTTTTAAATTCACGTTTGCAAATCAAAATGGATAATTTTCAGAAAATAAGAAAATTTTGTCATTATTTTGCATGTTGTTGTCACCCCTTGTGATGGTGTCACCCGGTGCGGTCCGCATCCCCCTAGTGCCGCTACTGTGCAACACTCTTTCATTAACCAAAATTTCTGTGATCTGCATGACACAACCTGGTAAAAAATAATAGAGATTTCTATTGTTTTCTATTGTTATTTGGAACGTTGTTTTCTATTGGTATTAATAGAAAATTTCTATTGGTTTCAATTGTTTTTTATGGTTTTCTATTGTTTTCTATTGTTCAGTCAATACAGCCAAACCATATAATTCAATAGAAGCCAATAGAAGTCAATACAGGAACCATAGAAAACAATTAAAACCAATAAAGTGTACAAATAACAATAGAAACCGATAGAAATCTCTATTGATTTATATTGTTTTTTCACCAGTGTGTAGGTTGCTGAGTTAAATTTAATTGAGGAGGTAAATCCTGTGATATGCATAGGCTACAGATTGTACTAAGTATAGTTGTAATATTTAACATATTTCACATTAATATAAATCTTATTTAGCCTTGAATGCAGATACTTTTTTATTCTATACAGTTTATATATGTACATAACATAAGACAGGGCCGATGTAAAAGTTCTAAAATCTCATCCCCATGCAGATCTCATCATCCGGTTTGGCCTTCGTGTTGCAAAAATAGGCCAACGGTAAAAATCAACAAACAAACAAACATTCCACTCACATTCTTCCTTGCAGTCAAAATTTCCAAGTAGGTGAAGAAGGCTCGTCCAGTAGCTAGCATTGTTGTTTGACATTCATGGTGCAGAAATTAGATAAAGTTAATTATCCACAAATAAACGCACAAGGACGGGCTAATTCTGTAAATATCTTTAGATCCCTATATAACTTCATTTAACTCAAGAGATAGACAACTGAAATGGTTTTCAAATTCTTATGAATAGAATAAAAACATGATTTTTGTAATATCAAGAAAAAATACACAATTTACAGTTGTGTAATATGAGAAAAATGTTCCTTTTTTGAGTCATTTGAGGTATCCTCGAAGGCAAGGTTATCGTGACCTTTATTAGGAGCAGCAATTGCCCCATTTCCGTTCTGCAAGGTTAAGCCAACATGCAAAATTCCCTGAAAATCACATTAATTTCATATTATCAATATAAAATTATCTAAAATGTTTGTGCCATAATAGAAGATATTAAAAAATGGAAATCAATGCATGAAGCCTCCTAGTCCATGAAGTATCTAGGTTATTCTATTATTTGATTTAAACAAACCCTTAAAATTTCACAATTGTCTGCCAGTTATTTACCAATTATTGGGGAAATTGTACCTTTGCTGACCTCATTTTTAAAATGATGCGTTCTAATTGGATGGATTTTATTTGTGGAGAAAAAAAAGAGGTTTGCACAAGCTGCATTTTTGCACATGTCACAAAAGACACTAAACTTCTGGACCTTGACAGAGCTGATTGAATCTAATGGGCATGTGCACCATATGTGGGTCAAATGCATAACCCAACTGCCCAAGTGAAAAGTTCGTTTGATTAACCCTATACATCAGTCATTTTAATCGATTAATTAGATTTTACAATTTGATTCAGGGTGGATAAATCATATAAGAATACCATGGTGCTTGATAACCTGCACTAAACTTGTGATTTTTCTTACGTTTTCATTGACATCCTCCAGCTGGCTTTCATTTGTCGAAGGTTGGCGACAACAGCTACTTCTTAAAAAGAGTGGACATATAAGTCTGCTGTCCAATTCCTTAGGATCTTGAAGGCCTGTCCATGATAAATTAAGCATTAATTACAAATACAAAAAACCAAATCATGTGAAATTTATACTCAGAATAATTAATTTGGAAAAAAGGTTACCTGTAACAGTGCTAACTAGTAGACCAATAGTTACCACGGTGCATACAGCAATCGCGCTGTAGTATAAATAAGACACACTATATATTGGAAGTGTTTCTTTGGAACTGCAATGACAAAATATATCTAATAGATTAAAATGATTTTTGTAAACTTTCGAACAAATAATTTCCATTTAACAAGTTTAGCTATCCTCGAGGAACCTGCTTCACTATATTCATTGATTTATTCGAATATATGTATAGCATTTATTTATACTGGAGAGCATTAAGACATGGGGGAACTGGGTGAGACAGTGACATTCATTAGTTCTTTTCTAGATATTGTTATGTCCAAAAGACCGATTTATCAAAACAACAGAGCCGGGCACGATGTATAGGTAGCAAAACCTGATTTAATAAAAGGAACATAAACGGAAGAAATCACAGCTAAAGTTATGCAGGCTGCAACTCCACTAGCCCCAATTACAATTTCAAATGAGCCCGAGCTCGTGTGCACACAAAAACTCAGGTGACCATCTTGGTTCACCTCAGAACCCAGACTGCCCTCCCTATCGACCCGAGCTCCCCAGCAAACCTTCTATCAGAATGCTGGCCAGCCCGGGGCAACAGAGAGCTCAGATAATTGCATAACCCACATATCACACATATCTTTGCCCGCTTATTTGCATGCTGGCCGGGCCTGCCTCATAAACTTTCACCAATAACATTAGGATTCTAACACCCCCTCTAACACCTGTCCACTCCTGGGGGCTGGTATTCACAAATAAAACTTTCACAGCAACTAAAACAAAAACATACACTCTTTGATAATACATTTTTTAAACAAAATTTAAAACTTATGTATACAACTTGGTTAATCCACCCTTGGCCAGGCCCGAACCATTACAACGCCCTGATAAGCAGCTCTTTCTTCGGCCAGTTTCCTCTGGCGGCGGCGATCCACTGATGAATTCAAGCACTCCCTTGCATCACATGTCCGCCTTCCGGGAACACAAAACCATCTGGCAGCTTGCCCATCTCAGGTGGAATCTTAACGATTCTAGCGCCCGTCGGCCATTGACCCCCACCACGAAATGGCCGGGTGATCGATCGAGTTCGCAAAGTCTTCCGCTCTTGGTACATCTGCCAGTTCCGCGTCTTAATCCTCTGCTGGCAGGGGGTTAGGATGATCACGCCTTCCCGCCGCTGAGTGGAAAAATGGCCGCCTCGCTGATCTCCACTCCCACGGACGCCGAAACGGGCACCCGCCACGCTGTAACCGCCACGGGCCCGCTCATCAACGTCTGCGGCCCCAAAAGCCTGTGGCTCCACTGGCAAATCCAGTTTCACACCTGCCACCGATGCCGTGATCGTACGCTGACAGGTCCCATCAGAGACTGTAACCATTTCCGATTTATGACTTGCTATAACAACAAAACCATGTGCCAAATTACACTTACTTAATTTTACATTTCACAGCCCTCCTTTCTGCTTTTCAAATTTCAACCCCAAAACCATTTCATCAATTCAGCTCAATCCCCTCAATTCAGCTGCTGCCTTTATCTGGGGCCAATAGTACGCACATGATACCAATGATAATGTTTTCGATATCCCAAAATGCCCCGCTAAGGAGTGATCATGACACTCCTTCATGACCCCCTCCCTTAAGTGCTCCGGAACCACCAACAATCTTGAGAGTTCCGAGGGATTAAAAAAATACAACGTGTATCCCAGGAATAAATATCCCTTCGGGGCCACCGTTTGATTCACCGCTTTATCTCGCAACACTCCCAACGAAGGATCTTGTATTTGCTCCCTGGCCTTATCTTTCTGACCCAGTACCAAATAAATATAAGCATCATCCTCTACCTCTAGGCCCACTCGCTGTTCCATCACGGGGTAATGGCTCAGGCAATCTACATTAACGTGGGGCCCCCTTTCTTATAAACCACATCATACATAAATTCTTCCATCTTTGCCGCCCATCTACCCAACCTATTAGAGGGGTTCTTTAACGACCTCAGGTAACACAACGCATGATGATCGGTCACTACAGTAACCTTATTCATGAACAAAAAGTGTCGAAATTTTTCTTTGGCCCACACTATTGTCAGGGTCTTTAACTCAGTCACCGTATACCTTGTCTCTGCCGGGAGGAATGCCTTACATGCATAAACCATAACATTTTCGTCCAGCTTATTTCCCTGATACAAAATGGCCACTTACCCCACTTGTGAAGCATCCGTATGCAAATATAAATGGAGCCGCCGGGTCAAACATTGCGAATACTGGGGCCGTACACAATGCTTTGATTAAGTTCTCAAATGCCTGTTCGCACAATTTCGTCCATCCAAAAGGTACGAATTCCCTTGTTAAGTTAATCAAGGGTCTAGCTATACTTGAAAATCCTTAATAAACCTTCTATAATAACCACAAAAACACAAAACTCTTTACTTCCTCCAAGTTCCCGGGGAAATTCCGAACCACCACTATCTTTACTGCGTCAGTAGCAACTTCCTGCGCACTAACCACATGGCCAAAATATTTAACTCACTCATTACAAAAAAAAATCACTTCGACGGCTTTAATTTAATGTTATGATACGACAAAACCTCCAACACTGCCCTCAACCTTTCCAGGAACAATTCAAAATTTGGTGCAAATACAATAAAGTCATCCAAATATATTAAACATGCCTCCTATTTCAAGTGCAAGAAAATTTGGTCTAAGCCAATCTGCATTGTCTCTGGAGCATTACATAACCCGAGGGGCATCCGAGTAAACTCGAAATGCCCCTCAGAACATGAAAAACCAATCTTCTATTGATCACGCTTCCCTATGGGCAACTAGCAGTAACCTGACATCATGTCCAGGGTTGCGAACCAGGCCCGACCCCTTCATGGCATCCAGCGCATCATCAATGCGAGACAACGGATAGCTGTCCACCACTGTATTCGCATTTATTTTCCAATAATCTATTCAAAAACGCATGGAACCATCTTTCTTTTTAACTAAAACCAAACGGGCTCTTACTGGGCATCACAACCCCCTGTTGCTGCATCTTCCCCAATTTCTTTTTAACAATTTCCCTAACTTTAGCTGGAGAACGTCGTGGTGGGACATATACTGGTGCATGATCACTCGTGTCATTCATGTGTGGGGGCAGAGCACTCAACCCCAATTCCTGCACTGTCAAGGCAAAAGTAGCCCGAAAACCCAACAATAACTGACGCAACACCCTACGTTGGACCTTTGTCAAGGTAGGCCACATCTGCAGGGCGAATTCAAACTCATCCCCTTCGGATTGACCTCCTCCTTGTTCTTTCTTACACCCTTTAGAATCAAATGGCATCACCTCAGGTTCCTCCAGCACTGACACCAATGCCACTCCAGTTCCCATATCGGGATTCAGGGCTTCTGCCGTCAAATTCTCAATCTGAAATAGACGACAGCGATCATCATCACCACACATCACACCCTACGCTGCACACGCAGACATTCCTTCCAAAGGAATTGCCTCTATCAACAATATATCACTCTTCTTTGCTTGTTCCGGGATTTCGCACATCACCAGCGAGGATGAACACAGCAACAATGTTACCGCCTGCAATAGTTGAATGGGCAGCCCACCCAATCGAGCCGCTCTCTACTACACAGACTCTGCTACTTCCCAGGTCACCACTACATCTGTCTGCACCACTTGTTCCTCCTCCATCCAGTCTAGGGCCACATTCTCCTTGATATATGGGCCCTTCCTTGGACCAAAATGAATTATCTCCCTAACAAAAGGGCTCAAATCTGCTGGTTTGTCCTGGAAACAAAATATCTCTGTCAAGGGTAAGGAAAGTAATCCCGTTTAACGACAAAAATCCCAGCCCAACAGGGCCACTTCTTCGGGATTCCGCAACACCCGAAATCGATTAGTCACAGTCCGACCCAAAACAGTTAGAGTAAAATCACACTTCCCCACACTGTCCTCCGCTCGGCTGGAGATATTATACAATTGTCGACACCTGCCCTTAGGCCTCATGGACAGCCCAAGCATCTTTAAAAATCCCTCTGACAGGACAGAAACAACAGATTCACTATCCACAATCATAAAAACTTGTTCGTGTTCCTATTTGGACCTAGATCACTGGGCTGGACACTTCCTCTTCTTGACCAATTTCATCTTCCCGTTCACAAGTTACTTGGGGCCACCATGTAGATTTTCCTTTATTATCGCGGAGTTTAGCTATCGTATTCCGCCCCAATCGTTTAATGCAAAACCGCATAATATGACCCAGTTCTCCACAGCCATAACATTTAAAACTCTGTGACGATCCTACAGCTCGCACCACTGGTATTTCCTACCCCACACCTGGTCCTTGCTGCACCACGGGCGGTACCACTGGTGTTGGCTGTCTAAACAAATAAGCTTCCTCCAGGGCCACTAATGCTAGCCAAAACTTATCCACCATAATATATTGTCATTGTCCAGCCAATCCCAAATGGAAGATTGATTGCAGCCCAGACACAATTGTTTGTATTGTATCCGTAGTTGTAGTCCTTGGGATCAAAGTTCGTGCCATTGACATCATGTCAATCAAATATGTTCGTATTGGTTTATTCCAACCTTGACGGCGAGAAATGTATTGTCTCCATAAACCCAGGTTGTACATAGAAGATCCAAAAAACCATCTCAAATATGCAACCAATTCTGGAATTCTGTTCATGACATCTGCAATAGCTGCCAGCTATGTGTGGAAAATCACTTTGCTGCCTGCCCGGTGAGGTGTCTACGCAGCTTCCGTCCATTCGCCGCAACGGGCAATCCCTCCGACTGCACCAAGATTTCAAATGCATCAAGAAATTCCGTGATGTCTCCTATACCATCATACAAAGTGCCCTGTTCCCGATAATTAACAAACACTGGCTGCCCCAATTGTGGCTTAACATCTGGCTCCATATGAATCACCACATTTGATTCTCGTCCCCAATTTGCACAAACTAGGTGTCCACCACCAGTCCTGTGACGCCTGTGTAACCCTCGTTAAAAGTTCTGGGACCGAGCGTCCCAGGCTTGCAGTACCAACTGCCACCGGTCTGGGTTCGGGCTCCTGAGCTGTGGATAACCATCCACCTGAGGCGAAACTTTTTCAGTCCATATTACCTTGGGGCTGCAAGCCACGTGGCCCCAATGGCGTCGTCATACACAAAGCTCCTTTCGATCATGTTTCCATATGATGTCTTCGATAGCGTTCAAAAACTAATTACTTCGGGCACGTCATGATAAAAGATGACGCAAAAACTGCACCTCCACCATGTTATGTCCAAAAGATCGATCTATCAAAAGAACGTAGCCGGGCGCAATGTAGATAGCAATAAATGATTTAATAAAAGGAACATAAACGAAAGAAATCACACCTAAAGTCACGCGGGCTGCAACTCCGCTAGCCCCGATTACAATCTCCAACTCAAACAAGCCGAGCTCGTGTGCACACATAAAAACTCAGGTGACCGTCTTGGTTCACCTAAGAACCCGGACTTCCCTTTAGGCACCCCCTCCTTCGGATGTCCCTCTTGGGACCCAGTGGGGGATGGCTCCGGACCCTCATATGCCAGGGAAGATCCCGGAGGGTGTTCCGGGATCCATGTCATACGGGAGGTTTTCCGCGTGTTCATCTAGGGCGGGTGATCAAGCCGTCCTGGGCGTAGCGCTTGATGCCGTTACGAGTTCGGGCCGGAGGCAGTGCAGAAAAGGCTTAATCCTACGTGAGGGTTAGCCTTAGCGTTGCTGGCACGTGTAAAACATACTTTGGGAGTTTGGTTAGGCAAAGTTAAGATGAATCGAAGTAAAAAGCTTAACTTGCCTAAAGTCACGTATTACTTAGGGAAACTGGGCTGAAAGTAAAACAGGAACAGTTGGACTAAGTTTTAAAGGAATAAAAGTATTTTTATTCTTGGAAAATCATACGGACAATTTCAAGACAGTAGTTCGCAGTCTGAGACTGCTCATTTCTGAATGAGGGACATGGTTTGGATGTCCCTCTATTTTTACATATTGAGCGTGTGAAATTGATTACTAGCTAAGACATGCTATATTTAACACTCATGCATTTTGGAGACAGTGGGGGCCAAAATGAATCTAACGATGTCTTCTTTTGGTGTCTTTCCAGCTCGTCTCCTTTTGGGCCTGTGAAGTGGGTCACTTCGTCTGTCTTGGCGTCCGGTGTCCCTTGTCCATTGTTGCTGGGCGTGGGATCGTTGTTCCTGAGGGTTTGACGCGTATGGAGGTCGTCGTACCCTCCCTATCGACCCAAGCTCTCCAGCAAACCTTCTATCGGAATGCTGGCCAGCCCGAGGCAACAGAGAGGGCTCGCATAATTGCATAACCCACATATCACGCATATTGTTGCCTGCTCATTTGCATGCTGGCCTGGCCCGCCTCATAAACTTTCACCCATAACCTTGGGATTCTTACAATATTGGCTTGAGTTATTTTATCTAAAATGCCCTAACTTACTACTGTTTAAGAACTTGTGAAAGCAATCAGATAAGTATACATTGGTGGAATTTTAAAGAGTTGGTTTTTATGTGATAAAAAGAACATTTCTTTCTTAGAAAAATAATTGTTATTTCTACCTGAGTATCCTGCGGCAGATATTCCACAAAAAAAAGTGATGCGCGCATGCGCACCAGAAACTACGTGTTTTTCTACTTCCGTGCGTTTCCAGTCGATGTCGTCTGCATTTGTTCTTTGGCCTGTCAGACATACAAACGCACATTCGAAACGAAAAAAATGGCGGTACTTGCAAAATCTCGACAGTAGGCCACAAAAACTGCACTATATCATCTAAAACATAAAATGGAGGCTAAAATATTTACAAGTATAACATAAATTTATGTCCTTGCATGCATTTTCACATTGCCATTAAAGCAAATGCCAGAATAATGCCCATTTTATTGCGTTTGTGTACGCATAGGCCTATGTGCATGCATGCACTTATCCTTTTGTGAATATTACCACAAGGTGTACCTGTCTTAATAATTCTAAAAATAAATATAATTTTATATTTAAAAACAATATTTTATTTCAATTGACTTTAAAAATTAAAGAATTTGCGTATTTTACATTGTTTATAGGCACGCACATTCTTAATGTGTTTGGCAAGTGTGCATCGACACTGAATTGCGTTCATTGTTTGCGAGATGACGTTTTCGCCTGCAATGCACGAAAGTGCGGCAAGTGTGTTTGGGGCATATTGCATATCTTATTGCTAAATAAATAGAAACATATAGTTTTATTTGAATGACATTCTAAGTGCAATATCCACGTAGGGTATACTGAGACAACTGATTTGAGGCAAGGTGAGAAGTATTCACGTAACAAGCCATAAATATGCATTTTTGCAATTGTTGTTAATTTTGATAACTATTATATTGTATATGGCTAACATAGCTAAATGAATGAAAGTGAGTCTAAAATATTTTAGAAAAATTGAAATTGAACGATTTTGGTATGAATGATGGAAACAGCATTGAAGTAGCATTTTTAAAGTATAATATATTTTATAGTATGATATAAAGTGTAACAATGATAAATACAATTAGTTATTATCAATTTTTGCATAGCTTTGTCTATGAAATTTATGAAGTGTCTCAATTCTCCCTAGACTCCCCTGAGTTGTTCTTATACTGTAGATCAGTGGTCTGCAAAAATCTATCCCTGATAGAACCTGGAGAATTAAAAATACAATGATGGTCACACATTATAGAATGAAAATTTGTACATTTAAATTTACATTAGATTTGTGACAAAAATGTAAATTGTATTATTGTATAGTGCATGAGTAGTGCTTAATGGCAGACCAGATCATACGTTCATAACATTAGTAAATTTCCATCAAAAAACAAAAATGTTATTATTTTATAATATTTTTGCAGAACGCTTGAAAATGTTCTGCAGAACCCAGTTTGAATATCACTGTTACACATAAGTGGATAAATTTTAGAAAATGGAAATTTTGGTAATGAAATATTTTTGAAAAACATGTACACTAGTTTGGGTTATTTTTTCAAAGGTATTTCAATTTTGGAAACTGCAGAAAACGTTATAATATGTATATAACAATTAATATATAATGTGTTATAAAGAGATTGTTTAATAATATAATCTGATCTTTGATTCTAATTGATAATTTGATAAGGCATCAGCTCTAAGTGTAGGGATTTATAGATGGAAACACATGCTAATCATGAATAGAGTGAGGTGAATCTACAAACTGAGGTAAATAGTATGTCAATGTTTATATCATACAGTAAGAACATATTATGAGGCATGTGGTTTAAGTGGGTGCTTTACCCATATGGAGATGTCCGCTATTATCTAAGTTAGGAACATTCATATGGGAAGCAAATGCCGGTGTCGTCGGCTTAACTGCGAAATAAGCAGTATCAGAGCTATCTGCTGCATCACCGACTCTATTTAGGAGTTGTTCAGATCGGCAAATGGCCTCCAAGACTGGAGGTGGTGTGAGGGTTCCTGAGTAAGGACCCTCTGCCTCTGTGGAGATATCCTCTTGGGCCTCCATTAGGAGTTTGTTACATAATTTCCTACCTAAGCCAATGTTATGAGGAGTGGAAGTTATGCTCTGCGGTGAAGCGGATAGACGACAGGTAGAAGCGGGAGCAGCGGTAGTTGCGGCAGTAACAGCAGATGTGCTATCAACGATAGCAGCAATAGTCACTGCGACGAGGTCGACAGTGATGGCTGCGAAGGCAATGATAATTGCTATTACCTTATGAATGGTTATACTTACGCTTCTGACTCGGGTCTTGACTCTTATAGAAGACCAGGTTGCACATTTCATAAGTGATGAACATATGGTTCGGCTTGATTCTCAGGTGGACCTCAATGGCAATTCCCTAACGATGAAAAGCTGGAATTCTCTTTAGAGACTTAATCGAGACGAGAGGGTAGTGTACAATGCTACAGTATGGATTAATTCATGTTTGCTGAAACAACTATTTACAAGGCAGCAAACATGAAATAAGTGATTGACACGTAACAACATATTATGAGTTGGATTTAAACCCTCTCTACAGAATTTCAAAAGTTTGAATATTCTAAAACAAGTCTTGCGTTCCCAATGTGAGAAAAAAAATTTCAAGAGCTTAGCCGTGGTTTCTCTCTCAATATCTAAATCAGCTCTTTCTTGTTTAAGATCTCTCTTTCTCCTTATAAGGCCCGAAACATCCAATGGCAACTGGGCTGGAAATAGCCAATCAGCCTCAGGTGAGATCACCTGTCTGCCATTGGATTGGTTACCTGGCTCATAGCATATGCCATATTTATGGTTGAGGTCGATTGGGTTGCATCAAAACATTTGTTAAAACATGTCGTGGACTTGCACGAGCGATCTAAGTGAACTGCCTTGCCGCAAGTGGAACACATTGGTGCTTAGGGATTGGAGTCATCCTTTGATGTCGATGAATCTGCCTCCATAGTTGTGGAGCTGCTAGATAAATTATTTCGTCATCCTTGAGATTTCATAGTTGCCTCTTGTGTAGGGGGTTGGATGATTTGTCTGGTCTCCCTTGATGCTTGCTCGAAACTCCATGTGCTGGTGGAACAATACTCAAGCCCTGAAACTTATCTTTTCGACTGTCAGACTTCTTCTGTCTTTCCTGAAGAGGGTTTCCTTTGATTTGGTTTATTGTGTTGACGCCTGTCCCACAGAGGCGGTGTTCAGATCCTTTGCCTTGGTCCTGTTACAGGCAGACTTATAAAGCCTGGCCGCTTAATATGCTTCTGGCAGGTTAGCAGGCTTCCGCAACAGTAGCTCCTTCTGCAGGTCAAGCTTGGCATTCTTCATGAACCAGTACAGCTTGCCAGGTGAATCCATCATGGGGAGGACACTAACAACCTATTGGTACTTTAGAATGCATCATTCCACACTGTCGTTGTGTTTCATCTTGTCATGATGGTCCCTTTTCATAATCGGAGTCATTACCGCCAAATGACTGGACGATTTCCTGCTCAAAATCATTCCACATTGAAAAAAGCCATGTGCTGCAACGTAGTGGACATACCATTCTAAAGCTGCTCCTTTTAAATGTTGTACTGATGTAGTAACTGTTGGAGTTCCAAGCGTGTTGCAGCAATCTCCTTGAGCATTTGCGTCCAGTTCATCCACGTTCACCACCTACACCATCAAACTTAGAATAAGTCCTATTACAAGCAGATGATGCTGACATGAGACGTAACAGCCGATGGCAATAGATCAACAATAGAGGTCAACTGCTGATGCTGGAGATCCACTGTTGCGGTAAGTTGCTGCTGCATACTATCCCTTGTCTCAGTTTGGCAAGCATTGTGGGGAGGTACAATCCCCCTGGATGATCAGATTGTGCCTCATAGCACTCCTATATTGGTCATGATTACGAAATTGGGCTAGGGAAGCCAAACCCAGAAGTGATCACCAAAACGGAAAAAAATAAAAGTTCTGCAAAAAACGAACAATTGCGCTCATTCCAGTTCGTCTCTGATTGTCGAAACACGCTCTGCTGCCAAATGTGGTCAATCTTCCTACCTGCCGGGCCCATTCAGTGTGAGTTAGGGTGAAAACAAAAGGTTTTAACCTTGAACACAAAAACGAAATGCTTAGTATAAAACTATAAGTTTGATACTTAACTCGGTAATCAAGGCTGAACTAGAATACTGTAACATGACAGGTCAACCTGACTCAGCAAAGTTTCCTCGGCAGACACACTTGCCGAGCAATACTTTCCAGAAACAGCCCAGGTTCAGGTCACTGGTCACATGGTGACCACCGGTCGAGCTGTTAAACATTGTCCATATTTCTCTTTCCTTTAGGACTGTTTGGCTTCTTTTCTTGAGTTGTGGCTCGCTTTTATCTTCAAATTTCAAGCCAGTAGCACTCTCTGTACATTCCTCTCCTAAAGTTAAAGTATGCGACTGCTGGGTCAGTGGTCAACTTTTCTGTGCTGGCTGCGGAATCTCATCTAAACTTCCCAGGCGGAAAAAAAGGTAGCCAATTGATTGCCACCATGCACAGGCCAAAGGTCGAATCCCTTTCCATGGCCCTGCTATGTATATGCACTTGACCTCGGCATAGGTTGGAGGTCAAAGGTTAACATGTGAGGCGCGGGCACTGCCTCACGTACACCTACCGAAATGGCAATTTCCATGCACGTTCTGCCCATGCTACTATCTTTCAGTTTTAATTTACACCTACAAAAATGCTTCAGCAATAACGACAATATGGGATCTTTCCTGTTTGGAGCAGACAAACAGAGTTGATCACAACTTAACCAATCCAGTCTTTTTTCCCTATGGCAGTCATTTTGTCACCCCCTTAGGAATGACACCCAGGCGTCCCTCACCCCTTTCTACACTATGGCAGGATGCCTGAGGAGGTCAAGCATTTGACATATAAACATGGCGGCCAAAATCAATTAAAGGAAAATTGGTTAATTTTTTTTCCCACTAATTAACCAATTTCCTGTACAGACGTCAGACAATGGCGGCTAAAATCAAAATAGGGGAAATTTAAGTAATTTACTTTCTATTGATTATACCAATTTCCTGTACCAACAATGCTGGTCACCCAAATATACAGATGGTGCTAATCCCAAGGGTCACTTGAGGATCATATCCTGTCAGCCCTTGGGA
Source organism: Julus scandinavius (assembly GCA_034696685.1). Lineage (NCBI taxonomy): Eukaryota > Metazoa > Arthropoda > Diplopoda > Julida > Julidae > Julus > Julus scandinavius. The sequence continues at coordinate 205 of JAQGAE010000876.1, read as the reverse complement.
TGACCACCTTGGGTATATAAGGACTCAGCATCTCTGGGAACATCAGTCAGTCTGGGACTCTAGAGCTGTACAGTAGCTAAAAACTTGTATTGCTATGCCCTGTTAAAAAAGTTAAAAATAAAGAACTTAGTCTTTTAGGGCCGGTTGCACCAACAAAGGTTAAGCTAAACCTAAGGTTAACCGTGAGTTAACTAGGAAAAGCATT
>JAQGAE010000875.1:0-28587 GCA_034696685.1 Julus scandinavius | reverse complement strand
CACCCCTAAAGGCCGCGATTTTCAGCGCCACCTGTCGGATTTTTGCTGCGGAGGTGAGTAGTTCAGCTTAGGCTTAATACATCAAGATGTACATGATGCCAAGTTGAAGTGAGGGTTAACTTGGATTTTATACATGACTGAATTTTATGCTGCATGTTGGTGCATGCTTGATTGTTGCTCAAGGTAGGGATGTGTACAATATGTCAGTGCAATTTAATTGTAATTTTAATTTTGTTTATTGAGGTTGCATTCGTGCAGGGGGTGTTGTGTTGAGTAGTGGTTTATTGTGAAAGGTTTATACTCTTTGTACTTAAGCCAAATGGAAATTTTAATGCCGATATTAGTTGCAATGTTATTGTAGTGTATGAAAAAATATGTAAATTTGGGATGTTGTTGGCCCCATTGATGTTTTCCTGTTCGAAATTTTTAGTGATCTTTATGGCCTGATGAAGTCTGTGGACGAAATGTTGCCAAGAATAAATAAACCTTTATATTGACCGAGGAGGTTGTGGTCAATTGACTCTTAATTGACTCAGGGTTAATCCTCTTGCTTTCACTAGGAATGTGCTAATGAGGGAAAATGTCATTTGAGATGGAAATAGGTTTAAGACCTATTGTTTGAACTGTAAAAGTAACTCAGTGCCTCGAGTAGGGCTTAGGCTGCATCAGCATGTAGAAAAGTTACAATTTCTGTCGATAATTTGACATGTATCGCATTGTCTCCCAGCTCCTCTAGATTGCATTAGTGGCAAACCTGATTAAGGTAATCATAGCTGTCACTAGATAACGTTGGGATGGGGTTTGAAGTCAAAAAAACCCTTTCTTGTTTTTGGTTTTTTGTGCTTTCTGATTTTGCTCAGATGTCAACACTCAAAAAGTGTAGGATTGTTTCTCTACAATGTTAAATCAATCAAGTTAAGTTTATTGTACAAAAGCATGCTAATCAAACCTGACAAGTCATAAAGTATATTCTGATTACTGTACATCTAAGTCTTTAAATTATAAAATATTACAAAAAAAAATAAAAAAATTCTGAAGTTTACACATGCAAAACATGTAGTTTGAAAACAAATAAACTGCAACCATTGAGACCTGGCGGCTACAATTTTAGCCAGATATGTAAATGGCAATAAAAAACCATACTTAATGCAACTCCTGTGCATTAAGAAAACCGTACACTGTTAACGCAGCTTATGGCTAGGTTAAGGCCTTTCCCACCTTGAAAAGAAGAGAACTTCGTATCTTCCTCCAAATTCCATTAAAAACAGCACACAATCATTTTCTTTTATTTCAAATTTTCTTAATGCCACAGATGATTCCAAATTTTACTATGGCAGTAGTAATAGAGCCTGAAGCTCCTTACATTGCCATAGCAACCAACAGAAGGTCGCACATGTTAATTTTAACATTGGACTTACTCCAATGTACAAGTAAGCCTCTGCAATTTTTCAACTTACCAAATATGGTTAAACAAGAATTATGTGCCATGTCCTTATTCACAGGAAGTGCATTTACTCAAAAGAAGTGCATTTAAAATGCACATAAAGAATTATTCCAAAAGAAAGTGATTAGTTTAACGTGGCTCCATGAGACTCAGCTCATATCTCCACATGGAGATATTTTGTGGTTAGGTAATGATAATTTACAGAAATGTTGCAGGAAGTTGGGCTGTTGCATATATGCCAGCAATGCAGTAAACCAGCAAAATGACTGAAAGGTTATTATTGATGTTATAGAGTAAGTAAGATAATAATTCTGATTGTGTGAAAGTGGGTATGGGAGGTGATTGCGCCTTGGTCAAGGTTATGGAAGGGTTAGGGCATGAATACAGGAGATGATGCCAATAGTGTGGACTAAATTTGCATAGTGGACATGGAATGTGCGGAGTGATATGAATATATCCGTTTTAGAACAGGCATTATAGGGATTAATATGTAACTGCAGGGAGAATTTTTTTTAAAAAAAAGGGATGTTATGTTTGAGATACGGCTGTAGCTGATGTGGTATACAATTAAGGGATTTGTATGGGTATGCTGATGATATGATTTTGTTGGTGATAGAGGTATGAAACCGTGTTACTGCCTTCGCCATGGTGATCTTTTAAATGGCACGGACCACCTCCAGTGTGTAATTTGACAAGTGGTCTGGATTAGGGATGTGCGTAGGGAAGGGTAGTTGTTTTATGAAGTGTCTTAGAAGGTTGTAGGTGTCAGTACGCGGTCGAGCCATGTAAGAAATAGCCTATTGGAGAGTGGACAGTGTTGTTATGGGATTTTTGCAGCTGCCTCCCACAAGCCGAAGGTGAGAGAAAGAAGCGTTATGTTTGTTGGAATTGCCCGTTTCATAATATATCAAATAAGCTGGAGCTGTAGGGCCCAATCCAAACACCCTTCAAAAGAATCGTTCCTGAAAAGCATCCAAGGCATGAGGAACAGTCCATGCCCACAGGGCAGCACTATACGTGATTAATAATGACAGTATAAAGGTAAAGAGGGTTAGGTGTGAAGGTATGTGGATTAATCTTTTATTTATGAACATTTTGCTTAGTAGATAGCCTTGCCTATTACATTTTGAACAGTAATACAATATGAATCACCAAGTGAAGAACAATATAAAAAGATTAAATTAAAGTGACTATATTATCAAAAAAAAATTTGAGAAAATGGCTAAGGAAATTAGTGCATCTTATTTAGAACCCGAGATACAGCACTTGCTCCTTGAACAATTTCATGCTTTGGAATGATCCAGTTTGGAAGAACAAAACATCAATTACCCTCTGTCTACTACAGAAATGATTGGTATTACCATCTTTGTGTTTCTGGGAGTGATAATAATTTGCTTTTGGATATGGTATTGTTCAAATTTAAAAAGACGTTGTTTATAACTAGTAAATATTAGAATTCGAAGAGTAGAGCTAAAAGATTTACAAAGGTAAGAGAGATCCCAGAGAAAAAGCGGTGTAAACCGGTCAACAGGTGGCACCACTCTGCATGATGATACCTGAGAAGTGAGGGATTATGTTGCTTCATATGCTACAGCAGATGTGGACGATCTTGATGAAGAACATTATCTGCTACCAACTGGAGCAGAAAGGTGTGATAGCTTCACACCAACAGTTACATATGCAAATATACATAAGGCTCAGCAACCCAGTATTTAAACATGATGCCAGATCAAAAGACAAAGGCAACCTATGTGAATGAGCATCTGATTCTGAAACATAGAGGGAAAGCTGTGAAAGATGGGATTCCAGTTCACTCAGCACAAAATACTTCCATGGCTGGAATCCGAGATAAGCAGACCTAGACTGGAACCGAAGGCAGACACGATGTAAATATTAAATAATTCTTTTATTGCACTAATATTGTTTTATTCTTTATTATATCATGTAAGCATTTTGAAATTCATTAACCAGTGTTTGAATTACTTATCCAATTTGTTATATTGCTGATCTCATGTGTTTAGTTTGAGGTAGGCTAGAGTAGGAAATACAAGATTCACTTACCTGGTGGTCCTGATGGAGGATGTGGCCGTAAAGATCCCATTCCTTTATTGTTAAGGAGGCAGTTATCTAATGGCTCGAGAAATAGGGCTATGAAAATAAAGTAACAAAAACAGGGAGAGAATAAAAAGGGAGAGAGAAGAACAAAAAAAAAACACTTACCTTTCTTTGATGTTCGAAAGTCCCACCTGGGACCAAATAGAGGCATAGTTTCTTCTGGCCTTTTGACTCAGGATGGACTTAGCAATGGCATATAAAGGGTAAAAGCTACAGGGCTAATCCACTAAAAACAATCAGAAGAGCCAGGTTACAAAATCTGAGATTCAACCAGATGATGTCAGAATAAATTCAGGAAATTAGGTTGAAGAAGAAACTGACAAATCCGAATGCTAATGATTTGTTATGGAAATTTGGAAACCCAAGTGGGAGATGGAATGTGGGAAACTGAAGGAAACATGGATTTGGGGCCAAGAAATAAGATGCCCCATTTCAAAAAGTACCCGTACTGAATGATCCCAAAAATGTTAGGACAGAAGCAATACCTGCCATGAAAGACCTTGATGTCTGAAAACTGCAGATTTTAGAGTCAAACCTAAAGCCGGGTCTCCACCAAGACGTACATATTTACACGTTTTTTACAAACTTATGCAAAAAAGTTTGTCCTCCGGGTTTGTTTCAGCAGTTATTTTTTTTAAAAAAATGTAAATATCAGAATTGTACAGCTATTAAAGTCATTTAATAGGCACGTCCACATCACGATAGGCCATGGCGGACGTGATAAGATGATAAAAGAACTTTCGGTTAAGTACGCCAACATAACACGTGAGGCTGCCGAGTTATATAAGTCACTTTGTGTCGAGTGCATGAAGAAGTGGTAGCGCGCTGCTGTCAAGGGCATTGTCGTAAAGCCAATTCTTACCAAAGACTATGGATCAATAGGTCAGGTGGACTTGGTTGATATGCAATCTATGCCAAATGGGGAATACAATTAAATAATGGTAAATCAGGACCATCTGACAAAATTCTGTGTTTTACGTCCATTGTCCTTCAAATGTGCAGCAGAAGTTGCATATCAGCTCATGGACATCTTCTTGCTCCTGGGTTCTCATCATATCCTTCAGAGTGATAACAGGTATGAATTCACTGCATCTGTCATCACGGAGTTGAAATTTTTGTGGACTGAAATAATAATGGTTCATGGTAAGCCCTGCCACCCACAAAGTCAGGGGTCAGTAGAACAGTTAAATTGTGATGTAAAGGATATGCTAATGGCATGGGTGGGAGTTAATAATCCAACAGATTGGCCGGTAGGATTGAAGTTTGTTCAGTTTAAGAAGAACAATAATTTTAAATCTGGTATCAAGCAATCTCCATATCAGGCACTATTTTAAGCACCTGCACACATTAGGCTTCGATCTACTTCTTTGCCAGTCGAGATGACGACCTGTTTGCTGCATATAATAGCCATACAACATATGAAGTCAGCAATCACCCAGGATTCATCTCGCAACCACCTGACAACTAACCTGTAGCTGATTAACCTGTACTTGACAATCAACCTGGGGGCAACGATGAATTGCCATTTGCTTCATCATCAGATACAGACGGTATCCAGCCAACGAATGATGTTGGAGACCACAATTATGATTTGGCTAATGTTTCTGTCATAACACATAATCAACAAGATTCAAACACAACGAAAGAGAGCCTGCGAAGGTATGCTGAATCAAGCCAAACGCATAGTCAAACAAAGTAGAAAGATTAATGTTGCTGCCAATCCTGGAGACAATGTTACTATTCTTAATCCACTGGTCGACCAAGGACGTGGGGATCCCAGAAATATCATGGGTGTTATTGTTGACATGGACAATACTGATTCTATGTTATATCAGTTCACACTGGAATATTAAAAGGAAAATATTCTAGGAACCAATTCGATCTATGTACTCAAAAAAGCTTCTTACTCATAGTGATGTGTCACGAGATCAAGAAGTAGCGCTGAGAAGTGCTGTGCTGTATTAGTCTCAATGCGGAGGCCAAGGATTTGTGATTGCAACAACAGCAGGAGTTGTATACTCCTGGAAATATGCAATGACAGGTAGCTATTGAGTTGCAGCACAAAGTCCAAATTCATCTGCATTAAAAAAATTTTGTTATCTTCAACATCATATTACTATGAGTAAATTGTTTTTGAAATTACCATTAAATGAAGAATTAAATTATCAAGTCTTACACTTCTAGACAGTAATAAATGAAAATACAACTAAGTTGTGATAGAAAATATCATATCAGCATATAAAGAAGTAAACAATTTGCTTGTGCATATTTCTGTTTTAGAAACCAATTGATCCTGCAAATTTTGTTCCACAAAGTATTGACTTAATACGAAATGCTTAACCAAAGAGAAAATTAAAAAGGCAGAAAAAAGCAAACACTGTTAATGAAAAGTTACTTAAAACATAGTGTCTGAATTGACAGCACAATCTATTTTTCAAATCAGATTTCCACCACTTTGTTTTAATATGTCATTTACTAATTAGCAATTAACAATTGACTGTTTAAAATCATCTCATTAAAAGATATCAGTATGTATATATTTTAAGATACATTGATGGTTTGCAGTAATGACACAAAAATGCTGTATTAAAAATATTTTTTGTGGAAATTCATGTTGCAATTTCAATTTTCTGTGAGACAGTCATAATTTAAACTTTAAGCACTCAAAGGTGTTCTGGCCAATTGTACAATTTCTGCAACATCTTTTTTACAATTCCTGGCATGTGGTCAATTGAATCAAATTTACTTGCATCTGAAGGATGAATTGCATTTGGTTTCTGTATGTTTGAAGGGAGCAGGTTTGTCAAATGATGATGAACAACACTTTTCCTACCCCTTTGCATCAGATAATCTGCAATGCTAAACCTAGTCTTTTAATTTGTCATGCTTAATTTGATGAAGGAGAAAAACATCTGTTCTATACAAAAGCAAGGCAATATTTACAGATATGTCCAATAACTTGCAAAATATTTCCAAATACCATAAGTTTGACTTCATTTTTGTTTGATATAAGACGATTAGCATGTCCGATATTTCAACACTACCTATATGAGTGATGAAGACTCACAATTGCTGGACGTTAAACATTGTAAGGCTCCAGCAACGTCGTCTCGCAGAATAACAGTCTTAACGCGGACTTATTTCGAAGCTTTTTATTTAAAAGTAAAAGAAGAACATAACTTTAAAACTTGTTACAAAAATAATATCACGCGGACAGCAACTCGCTGTCCCGAAAAGAAAAGAAAGGTTCGGTGCACCCGCTAGTGCCCAACTCGGACGCCAGCCAAAACCTAACTGTCCTCTCTGACTCCCCGAGCTTCCCAGCATACCGCGCAAGGAATGCTGGTCAGCCCAGGAATACAGAGAAGGACTTCAACTTTAACCTGGGCACCTTCTGTACCCAACATTCCCAGAATTCCCGCCATGACCTATTGCCCCGAATTCCACATTCTCCCCCTTAGTGGTGACCACTCCTGAAGGCACAAAAATTAAAAATCAAAAACAAACATAATAAAAGTTTTTCCTTCACAAAAACAAAAACTTCGCCTTAGAACATTATTGCTGGCGATTTCACAATACCACAGCTCCTTGGTCCGCGGCTGCCTCCTCATTGCGCCGTCTCTCCCAGGCTCTCTCTCTGCGACGACGACGATCAATCGACGAATTTAAACCCTGGCGAGGCAATCCCCTCTGATTCTCCATGGGTCCTTCGTCCACAGTACTTTCCAAATCCGACGACAATTCCACGATGCGTGCACCCGAAGGCCTCCTAACTTCTCCAAAACTTGGCCCGGGCACCCGCACAAATCCAGCTCTGGCACTTTCATTTGCCAAGTCCCTGTCCCAATCTTCAGGTTCTTCTCCCGCCGGAGGAGGATTGCAATAATTCTCTCTCCTCGGTGGCCGCCATGCCCATGGACGGCGAAATCCACGTCCTCCACGCCTTGGTCGCCAGGACGATTCATTATTGCCACTCAAAACAGGGCCCTTCTCATGCGGAATTGGTAATTCTAGGGCCGCTTCCGTCACTGCCGCCGTGATTGTTCGTTGGCGCACCCCATCCGACACGGTCACTGTCACCGACACCGAAGGCAAATTCTGCGCCATTTTACTATACCTTATCCCCGTAAGAAAAATAATACTTCATGCATTAAAAAAAACCCACAAAAATAACAATTTCAAAACACATAAAGAACTTACCCGAGGTGATGCGTATTAGGCCAAAGACAAAGGAAAAATGTCGCCCAACTTGCAGAGGCCCGAGGAGGTCCACTATATCAACTTTTAAGCTCCGTCCAAGAGGAGGTGTCACCCGTGTTGCGAACTAATTGACACCAGCTGTTAGATAGCTTACGGAATCCCACACTTCTAACCGCCAATACTCGGTCCTTTTCCTTCGGAATGAATTTCTTCAAATTGCCAACATGCATTACCGAAATAGGAGGCGTACCTTTTCTTGTGTCCCTAAACGCATAATTTACCTTAAAAATTTTTTCAACAATTTGGTAAGGGCCATGATAGGGTATCTTAAATTTTCCCTGGCCTAAACGGGCTGGGGCCAAATCCCTCACCAAATCCATTCTCCCACACGAAATTCCACGTGTTTGTGTGATTTATCGAATCTAGCTTTTTGTTTCAACTGCACCCGCCTTAGGGCTTTTCGCGCCCGTAGTCTACATTCCACCACGGGCATCTCTGGCCCTATAAAAGGGGGTTGTCCCACCGTATTAAACACTGGCAATCGCGACTGAAATCCATGCATTAACTCAAATGGGGATGCCTGTAATGATGCTTGTCGCGAAAAATTATATGCGGCCACTGCTCTATTCAATGCGGTCACCCAGCCCCCTTTACATTTTCCTTCTGGGGCCGTTGTAATCAGTGTCTGTATCATTTGTTCCGCCAATCCATCTGCCTGTTGATGATACGGGGTTGAAGCCCTATGCGCTTTGCCGTATTTTCCAAAAAATCTTGGGCCCTCTAACTAAATTAGGGCGTCCCACTATCAGAGATCAACTCCTTCGGCACTCCGAACCTATCGAACAATGTCAAAAAAAATCTCTCAATGGCCACCGCATTTGCGCATTTCACTGCTGCAACTATACAATACCTTGTGGCGTAATCAACCGCAACCACCCAATACCCACATCGTCCCACTGACGGGGGGAATGGACCCGCAAAGTCAAATCCCCACTTCTCCCCGGGTCCTCCCACCGCTATGGGTTCCAACAACCCCTGCGGCAACACCCTGGGAATCTTATTCCTTTGGCACTGTTCGCACGAAACAACAAACTTGGCCACTGCTGCCTTTATTTGGGGCCAATAATACGCGCGTAACATAAGTGACAATGTCTTTGTTATGCCAAAATGTCCTGCTAATGGGTGATCATGGCATTCTTTAATGACACTATTTCTCAAATGCTCAGGGACAACCAATAATAACCTAGGAGGATTAGACGGGTTGTAAAAATAAAGGGTCTGCCCCAGCATTACTTAACCCTTTGGGGCCACTGTTCTTCCCACTGCCTTGGCTCGCAATACATCCAAACTAGGATCCTGTCCCTGCTTTCTAGCCATATCCATCTGACCCTGCAGTAGATATATATATGCATCGTCCTCCACCCCTGGCGTTGCTTGTTGTTCCAACACCGGATATCTACTCAGGCAGTCCACATCCACATGTAACCCTCCCTTCTTATAAACAACCTCATATGTGAACTCCTCCATCTTAGCAGCCCATCTTCCCAAACGATTAGAAGGGTTCTTTAATGACCTCAAATAACAAAGAGCATGATGATCTGTAACAATCGTTACTTTATTCATAAAAAGATAGTGGCGAAATTTTTCTGCGGCCCATACAATAGCCAGGGCCTCTAATTCCATCACCGTATATCTAGTCTCCGCAGGCAACAGAGAGCGGCTTGCATAAACCAATACTCTTTGGTTGGGCTTAACTCCCTGGTACAGGATTGCTCCCAAACCCAACCTCGATGCATCCGCATGCAGACTTAAAGGCAATGTCGGATCAAACATAACCAACACTAGGGCCACACACAAGGCCTTCTTAAGTGTTTGAAAAGACACCTCACAAAGCTTCGACCATGCGAATGGAACTGATTCACGTGTTAAATTCGTCAGAGGTCTTGCTATACTCGCAAAATCTTTAATTAAACGTCTATAATAACCACACAATCCTAAGAAACTTTTAACTCCCTTTCTATTCCCGGGCCTAGGGAAATCGCCCTAATTTTTTCAGGGTCTGTAGCCACTCCTTCCTTACTAACGACATGACCCAAGTATTTCACTTGTTCAAAGCCAAAAAAACACTTCGAGGGCTTTAACTTAATATTATGACATGTCAAAACCTCTAACACGGCCCTCAACCGCTCCAAGAACACCTCAAAAGTAGGGGCAAACACAATAATATCATCCAAATAGATCAAGCACGCCTCCCACTTCAAGTGCAAAAAAATCTGATCCAAACCCCTCTGCATTGTAGCCGGCGCATTACACAAGCCAAACGGCATCCTCGTAAATTCAAAATGTCCCTCCGAACATGAAAACGCCGTCTTTTCCTGGTCTCGCCTTGTTATTGGCACTTGCCAGTAACCGGACATCATATCCAGGGTCGCGAACCAGGCCGACCCCTTCATGGCATCCAACGCATCATCGATACGCGGTAGTGGATAACTATCCACCACAGTATTTGCATTCAGCTTCCGGTAATCAATGCAGAAGCGCACGGATTCATCCTTCTTCTTGACTAGGACCATCGGACTAGAATATTGACTTTTACTTGGAGTCACTACTCCCTGTCGTTGCATCTCTTGAAGCTCTTCCCTAACTATATGCCGTACTTTCTCCGACGAGTGTTTTTGGGGTCATACGTCGGAGCACAATTTCCCGTATCAATTGTATGTGGGGGCAACTTACTCAATCCCAATTCTTGAACGGACAATGCAAAAGTACTTCGAAAACCTCACAACAACCTACGCAACGCCCTTCGTTGCCCCTTCGTCACTGTTGGTCATATCTGCAACACAGAGTCCCACCCCTCTACCTCGGAGCGACCCTCTACTCGGTTCTCATTATCCCGTGAAGTTTTAAAAGGCATCACCTCGGTTGTCTTCAATGCTGATATAGACGCTATCTGCAATCCCACACTCAAAGTCAACGCTTCCGCAGTAAGATTCCCCACCTGGAACAAACGACAAGACTCATTATTAATTGACATTACGCCACGTGCTGCGCGCACTGACATTCCCTCCAATGGCAATGCCTCAATGAATACCAGATCACCGTTTCTTGCTTGTTCCGGGATCCCGCACACCACAATAGACGATGAACATGGAGGCAACGTGACTGCCTGCAATAGCCGGATTGGCAATCCCTGGAGTCTCTCTCTTCTTTCCTCCACCGACTCCACTAAACTCTCAGCATCCTCCGACTCATTCTGTTCAAATTCGTCATTCCCAGCCTCCATACGATCCTCCCGAGGAGTCTGCACACCACTCCCGGGCGCCTGACGCTGTTTCACAAAAGGAAAAAATTCGTCCAATTTATCTTAAAAACAGAATGTCTCTGTAGGTGGCAGTGGGATCAATCCCGTACGACGAGCGAAATCCCACCCCAATATAGCTACTCCATCCGGATGACGCAAAATCCTAAATCAATGAACCAATGTACGTCCAAAAATGGTCAACTCGATGTCGCACTCCTGCGCTATCAACTGCGCGGCCCAAGACATCATACAAGGGTTTACTCTCAAAAGGCCTGGTCACGGATAATCCAAGTATCTTGAGTAATGCCTCCGACAGTACTGACACCACCGATCCCCCATCAACAACCATGAACACCACTCGAGATCCAATCTGCACTTGAGCAACTGGTGACGAAATTTCTGTCTCCGTAACTATTACCGTCTCCACCACATCGGATGCCGTCGGCCACCATTTACAAGGACCATTTTTCAGTTGTGCCATGGTATTCCTACCCACACGCTTTGGGCACAAACGCTTAATATGTAGCGCTTCTCCACACTTAAAATTCTTCTCCGATGTACCTGTACTAATACCAGTACCTACTGCTATCGCCTTCACCCCACCCGGGTTAAAAGATCCTGCGGGCGATGCAACTGTAGGAGGGGGGCCAAATACATAAGCATCCTCTAAAGCCACTAGCGCCAACCAAAGTTCCTCTATTGTAAAACACTGCCTTCCAGCCAAACCGACGCGAAAAATGGGCTGTAGTCCCGCCACAATTATTTGGACTGTATCCAAGGTCGATGTATGCGGATTCAAAGTCCGCGCCATCGAAGTCATGTCAATCAGATATTTCCTAACAGGCTCACTCCGGCCTTGACGCCGTGACATATATTGTCTCCACAGTCCAGGGTTATACATTGACGACCCGAAAAACCGTTTCAGGTATTCTACCAATTCATGCCACTGCATACTCATTAAATGATCCGCATATGTCGTAAACCACTTGGATGCGTGTCCCGTAAGATGTCTACGTAATCGATAAGGATACGATGCCATTGGTACGCCCTCTGACTGCATAGTCACCAGGAACGCATTCAAAAAATCTCTAATATCCCCGACTCCATCATAAAACGGCCCGTTCTCACGATAATTAACAAAAATCGCATGTTCCGTTTGCGATTCCATTTTCGGTTCCAAATTAAGTTCTGACGTACACTCCAACTCCAGACCACTCGGGCGCTGATCCTCCCGCTCCCGGGCCACTTGTGTAACTTTCCTCATTAAGTCAGGAACCGAGCTACCCCAGGCCTGTAGAACTGCCTGCCATCGATCCGGGCTTCCACTTCTAGGTTGTATGTCTTTCATACTTAATTTGGGGCTAATCTCGGAATCCACAGCTCCATGTATCTGTATACCTGTTGGCACAATTGGTGTCGTATTACCCAAAGTCTTATTTGACCGTAGCTCCATTCTTCAATCCGAAAAAAGTACAGGGTGTGCCACAATAAAAGCAGCGCAAAAACTGCACCTCCACCATGTAAGGCTCCAGCAACGTCGTCTCGCAGAATAACAGTCTTAACGCGGACTTAATTCGAAGCTTTTTATTTAAAAGTAAAAGAAGAACATAACTTTAAAACTTGTTACAAAAATAATATCACGCGGACAGCAACTCGCTGTCCCGAAAAGAAAAGAAAGGTTCGGTGCACCCGCTAGTGCCCAACTCGGACGCCAGCCAAAACCTAACTGTCCTCTCTGACTCCCCGAGCTTCCCAGCATACCTCGCAAGGAATGCTGGTCAGCCCAGGAATACAGAGAAGGACTTCAACTTTAACCTGGGCACCTTTTGTACCCAACATTCCCAGAATTCCCGCCATGACCTATGGCCCCGAATTTTACAACATCAATTTTCTTTTTTTGCCTTTATTAAGGTACTTTGCTGTTGACACAGGCAAATCTGCAACAAATGAACTTGCCAATATTACAGCAATTGCTGCTTCATTGTCAACATATACTTCAATGCTTCCTTGACCAAGTTGTTTCATTTTCTTATCATTAATAAGTGAGCAATTCCTGGTTCTGTTAAGTTGTGAATAGCACATTAGCAGACAAGATTTGGACACTGTTGCATTCCCATGAACTTTGAAACTTTTATGCAAGTCGTGTACTACTTTTCTCCAAGTCCTATAACTTTTTCAGATTCTGAAAACTCAAATGTTGTTGAACGTTAACTGCATTGCGTACATTTGGAAATCATATGCAATTTTAAAAACACTATAAGGGCCCATGGGATTTAAATGAGTACATTGCAATTTGCTAAATTTTTGTTCCATAAAATGATCAAGCTTGTGTGTACTTATTATTCGTTATTGGTTTGTAATTGTTAATTCTTTTCAAGTTTGTTGAACTGATTAAACATGTTATTGGCGCAAGCTAGATAAAATATATTAATTGTTGATAGTAGTTATTACTTAACCTGTTATTGGTATTAGATAGATAGATACAACTTATTCATGGTTGATTATATTTACTTACATGTTGTTGGCCTGGGCAGACCAGATTAAGAACTAAGTACTTAGCTCCATTTTTAAAAAAAATTGCTAGCTAAGCTAAAAGTGCTTTATTTCCACATATCAACATTCTACACACTAATTATATTGTAAACTATACACTGAAGGAATTTCAAAACTTACTAAAATCACATTGGGAGTTCGTCAGGGAGATTTCCTGAGCCCCTTACTCTTTATAAACTTCCTTTCTGACCTAACATTATTTCTACACAGTGCCAACAGCAGCCTAAAAGGAGGAGGGATAATCCATTGCCTCACAGATGATAACCTGCTACTAGCCAAGGAAAGGAGAGCCATACAAAACATAATAAGGTAACTAAATTATGTGTTTACTTGATCTCATTCCCTAAATATAAGAAAATCAAAGGTAACAACATTTTCAAGGGACAAATCCTGCTCTTCCAAGAATACATTCACTTACAGTGATTCTGACATAGAGGTGGTCCATGTGTCGACCTATCTGAGCATCAAACTCATGAATAAAAGTCATAAAATCTGATTTGGAAACCCTTAAATATGACTAGTCTTTCCAAAAAAGAGCTAGGGCTATTTCTTGTTATTCACACACAAACACCTCAACCATATCCAAACCCACATATCCCTTTTTAATTCAATCCCTAGCATAATAATTACATTTAATGCTCACACTTGGAACTGAGATTCATCTGCAGAATCTATTGCCTCCACCCATCAACTCCTGCATATTAACTCAATGCCAAGCATCAACCAAAATAAACATACTCGACCTTTTTTCAGTTATTAGGCAAAGACAACTTCCAACCAGTCCTTCACTTTGCCCAGCACCCTTTTTCTCGAATGGCTAGATCACCCCGATGGAAAATATAACCGACTAGGAATTTCTGAAAAAACTTATAAATCCAGATTTCCACTTGCTCACTCAGCCCTAACCCTACCATAAACTAACAGTGAGACATTAAACAATCAAAGACATTAGAAACAGTCAAAACTCCATACCCTTTCTAGAATTCAATCCTTAGAAAAACATACAAAACTCACAATACCCGTTAATGATCCAACCATATGCTATACTGCCAACACCTTTTCTCTTAAAAAATTAATATAACAATAAAGAACTAATCAGAATTCTATACCTATCAAATCCTCATTTTACTCTTTGTGATCCATGCCCCCTATGTAAACAGGGATAATTTGACCAGCAGCACCTTATGTCCAAATGTAATCATTCAGCTCTAGCAGAAATCAAGTGACACATACCTCCCCAACAAGAAAATAATATGTGTTACATTTTCTTCTATAATTAAAGGCCCCATCTAATTTTCTATCCATCTGGCTAATGAATAGATTATTCGTTATTGTGGAATCAAATCAAGATGGCGCCAACACCAACATCAAACAAACTAATGCATAATATAAAGAGAGGCAGGGATAGGTATTAAATACAGAAAATTAAATAGAAACCTCATCATGTAATACCTTTATTCTGATACTATCTAATTCCAATAGAGCCTTTACTAGTTAATTTGAGGCGTGCGGTTTGAGCAGGTGCTTCACCCATATTGCCGCTGTCATGGGCTTTACGGCAGTATCAGAGATAACAGCTATCTACTGTTTCACCGACTCTTCTGGAATCGTTCAGATTGGCGAAGTCTCAATTACTGGAGAAGTTGTGAGGGTGTCAGAAGAGGGACCCTCTGCCTCGGAGGAGATGACATCTCGGGTCTCCAAAAGGAGTTTGTTAGACTATTTCTAGTCTACGCCTATATGAATGGGTGTGGTAGTTACCGCTTCTATGAACAAGCAGTTAAAGCAGGTGCTGCGGTAGATGCGGTGCCAATGGTACTTGTGGAGGGAACGATAGTTGCGGCAGCAGCAGGAGTTGCGCTATCTGGGATAGCTGCAACGATCACTGGGACAAGTCGACAGTGATACCTGTGATTACAATGTGAATTGCTTTAACCTTTTCAATAGTTATACTTACGCTTCTGGCTTGGATCTTGACTCTTATGAAAGACCAGGGTGCACAATTCATAAGTGAAGATCCCTGATGATCACTGTTGGAGAACTTTAGATACGACTGGTTCTCGGGTGGACATCAGTGACGTTTTTCAAACGACGAGTTCGCTGGAATCCTCTTTCAGAGACTTAGACGTGGCAAGGGGTTAAAAGTATAATAACATAATTCGGATTTATCATGTTTGCAGAAACAACTGTTTACAAGACAGCAAAACATGAAACATGTGAATGACACAAAACAACTAATGGTTAGTTGAATTCAAACTCCATCGTAGAATTTCAGTATTGCTAAATATTATAGAAAAAGCATGACATTCCCACAGCGAGAAATCATTATAGAGGTATGTCATGGTTTCTCTATCAAAGTCTAATTCAGCTCGTTTTCAAGTCTGAATCAGCTCTCTATAAAAAATCTTATTCTGCTCTCCTCGTTTTTGCTCTCTGCATCCCCTTATAAGGATCGTGACATCCAATGGCAACTGGTCTGGAAATATCCAATAAGCCTTAGGTGAGATCAATAGTCTGCCATTAAATTAATTACCTGGCTTATGTAGGAGGAGATATTAGGGTTCTGCAACAAGCAGTGTACAAAGTGATCATGTAACGCTTGCCATGGAGATAATACCAGCAAGTTAAGCACACAATGTTTTAAACAACATCCGAGACTGATATTTTAATAATTTATAAAAAAAAATTTAGTTACTGAATATTGTCCTAATAAAAGCTATACATTTTGAACCTGCTATTTCCATTGCTGGAAAGAACCTAAGAACTCATCTTCTGGAATGATGCAGTTTTTCCACTGATTTGTATTTAAATTTGTCCATGAAATCTAATCTGCCATTTCAAGAGTCTCTTGTTTTGCAAACAGGAAGAAGACTGCAGAGGTCAGAAATGGTAAGAATAGTAGATGATGTTCATGATTTTTTGTAAGGAATGACAGTGAGCAAGGAATGCAGAATAAACATATGTGTTGTCATTTTGTTGTTTTATCTATTGTTGCAGAACAACAAAATAAGTCACTTAAAAACTTTATAAAAGTTTCTTCCTCAAAACTCACAACTGAAATTATAAAACAACAGAAAAGATGGGCTGAGTCCCATAGGGCCTTTAACCCTTTCACAAAAACATATGTTACTTCAAAAGAAAGAATGTTGTAGAGAATCTAAACAAACAGTTTAGTTTAGGAAATGTGTCCCATTTTCAAAAAGGCAGGAATTTTTTATCAGCCCTCATATATGTCGTTAATACTATAATGCCATATTCAATCGACATCAGACATTTAGCTCATTAAGTCTATGGAAAGTAGTTTCAATTTGGTTATTATTCTGGGTAAAAAGTAAAGTATAAGCATTTATTAACCATTGGAATTCTCATGGTATCTTGAGTGAACGCCTTGTGGCAAAAACAAAGACATATAATGATTGGCTGGGATTTACTTTCCTTGAAAGAAACAAAACGAAAAAATATTACATGGTGCCGATAATCCTCAAAGATGCTGTAATAATGAATAAATTGGAATGGAACCCTAGCATAACCATGTTCCTATTAAATATTCATTTTCACACAGGCATAATAGACTTATGGTAATTTTCTAAAGACTACCTCAAAGGGACCTCCAAAAATCTGCAATGATATTAGTCTGCAGTGCAGCTGGAAACAATAAGCATACCGACTTTGGTCTGAGTTTCCAGGCTGTCCTGTGCCTTATCCAGCATATTTAAGGAGTCCCAAATTCTATACTTAGCAGTCCAGTTCCGACTCCTGAAAATAGAATCACTAGTGTTCTTCCCCAGCACTGGAAGAGGTATTAGGAACCATCGCTCCAAAGCCTCAGGCCAATACAAAATGTTAGCAAGGAACTGCTGTTCCCAACTATCATTTCCATCTACCATTTCCAAGCATCGTTCTGGTAGGCTACGACCCTGCCCAACACTATAAAGACCCTAAAGAATGATCAGCAAATGAAAGGTCTATGAAGATCCGAACGCCTAGGAGGAAGATCCGAAGAATCTAATCCCCTAACAGGGAATCCAAACAGCAAACATCTTACCCCTATGGCAAAAAAAGCAGAATAGTATACTGGTGGGAAGTCACATAAATGGTGCCCAACAACTTTGGTCGAATCATTAGTAACCCCGTCGCCATTACAAACATGGCACCCAACTACTAAAGAACAAGGTCCAGTAGCAACCCAACAGCGTTGCAGACATGGGGCCTAACTAATGAGGATGAACCATTGCCAATACTGACAACGGTCAAAAATGGAATCCAACCAATGTACAAGAACAACAATTATCTCAAGAGGGATCACAACAATAGCACTCAAATAGTACAGTACGACCATTACCGATCCTAGAAGCATCTCAAGCATGGTGCACAAATGATTCAGTTAAACCGTTTCAAAACCTAATGGCCCCTATTTAATGGAACCAAACATGTTCACAAGAACATCAAAAGACCTCATTGAGATCAGAAAATAGGTATCCAAATGCTCGACACGAGCAACCACAGACCTTAACAAAGTTTGGAACATGGCAATATACCGTTAAGGTATGCCCCATCGTTTGGAAAGACCTGATCCATGGAGATCTAAACCTGCATGCAGAATCCCACAGCCTATAGGGACAAGGCTAGACACTGAGGGGAGAATGACATTTGTCTCTACTGTAAGCTTACACCCAAAAGATTCGTCATGTCAGGATACTCGCCAACCCACATTGGCCTCTCAATTTCAAACGACTGCGGAAGTTACACACGTAGTCAATCGTCAATACAAATGACAGCAAATGGAAAGTAAAATGACTAGGCCAAACATGGAACCATTCTAAAGCTTGCAGACACCATTCGAAGAAGAAAAAAGCATAGCTCCAAGGAAGTAGCAGCATTTTCTGATGCAAACTTTACCGCCTGGCTAAGACGTCTTTAACGACCAGCTACATCTCTAAAGGTGGTCACCACAAGCCCCTGACTACCGAATTACAAGCAGTACCAACAGGCAATCGGATCATTGCTTTACCTGGTTACTGTAACAAAACCGGATATTGTGGCAGCTGTGATCTTTCTAGCCATGACAGTCAATGCACCAACTCAGGCAGACTGAGAGGCTGCAAAACACGTCATTTACTACCTGTCCACCACTCACAGCAAGGCTCTGCAGCTTGCAGTTGCCAACATCCAAGTGCAGCAACAAATGCAATCCTGTCCTTCGAGGACAACTAGGGCTGCATAAAGATGATTTAAGCCGACCGCTACACAGCAAGAACACACATCGACATTAGCCACAATTATATGCAGGATCTATAAAGGAAGAAATTCATTCACGTGCGAAATCTGCAGACATACGAGATGCTGGCAGATATACTGGCATATCCTTTACCTAAAGTTACTCACAAGATGTTCTCAACCAGGATTGGAACACCACTCTGGTTTGAGAAGGAGTGTTGGAATAGTTTGCACCCAGTGTTCAAGTGGTCAAATAGTTTTGCGGCCCATTTTGTTAGGCAACCTGTTGGTGCCTTTTTCTACATTTCTTGCCCCCTGACCCTTTGGCCAATTAAATAATTAGCATTTTTGAGATGATTGACATAATCTCTGCTGTATAAAATCAGCTCAACAGTGGAAAACAGTATCACTTTTTAACCAGCTATAGATCTAGACAGTTGTGCCTGTCTCCATAGATTTTTAGCTAAACTTAGTTGCTAAATAAACTTTTGTTTATCTAAATTTGTCACCTACCAATGAATTATCACCAATATTATGATCTCCAACAGCAAACTTTGAATTATGTCATTCCTGCTATTTGTATTTTCTATTTGTCTAGTTTACTTATTTAGCGTACCTTCTTTTTTCATCATGTAATTTAGTATTTTTATTTGGTTTTGCTTTCCACTGATAATCAGGAATGCTTATTGGGATGGAATTTTGTTTTTGTCTGAACATTTAAATTTACGGCCAGGTTTGAGACCAGACTAATTGGTCAGTTGTGTTGGAAATATTAGGATTGTTATAGATGGAGTCTACATTACCAACAAGTGGTATTTGTGCTCCTAAACCAAATTCCAAGATGAAAGCTTGAGATTAGGGGAAAATTAAATTACTCCATAATTAAAAATAATTTAATAAAAGCCAAGAACCCAACATATGCATTTCTAGCAGATCTAAGTTGGGCATTTGATTCCGTAGATCCCTTTACCTTGTGGGCCAAGCTGAAAGCACTAAATTTCTTCAATCACCTACTAACCAACATTTCCACATTCTATTCACAACTAACCTGTCATACTAAAACTCCTAAAGGCTCTAAAATCACCTCAGGGGTACTCCAAGGTGATCCCTTAAGTCCCCTACTATTTATTATTTACCTCTCAGACCTATCATTATTCTTACTAAACAAAATAGCAGACCCATAGGAGAAGAAATCATCTACTGTCTCATGTTTGCAGACGACTTTCTGCTCCTTGCTCAGGGAAGGAACACAATAAGGAAATTGATTTGAGGATTAAAAAGATATCTTTTCCTAAACTCTCTTTCCCTGAACATAACAAAATCAAAAATTATGATATTTTCCAGAGGAAGGGTCTGTTCCCCAAAAATATATTCAAAAGAGGAAAGACCAACCTGGAAGTAGTGTGCTCGTGGACCTACTTGGGCATTAAACTGATGGATATTGGTGGCATAAAGTCCAATTTAGAAGCCCTAAAACCAAAATTTACATTCCAGGCCAGAACCCTTCTCAACATATTTACAAACCAACGCCTAAACCATATCCAAACACATCTGTCCCAATTTAACTCTAACCTGAGCCAAATCATCACCTTCACTGAGCATGATCACTACCACAATCTCGACAAGTGTCAGGAATGATTCATTTGTAGAATCTTCAATCTCCATCACACTACTCCTGCCTACCAACCCTATGCCGAACCAAGCTTAACTCCCACAAACAACCATTTTATGACACAGATTCAGCTGTTGAGTAAAGGCATCATCAAGCCCCATTTCCCATCTGGCCCACCACCTCTTTTTGGATTGGTTGGACTACCCCTCGAAAAGTACAATCCACTTCGAGAATTCTTAAAACAAATCAAAACCCCACATCATAACCAACTACTTCCTCCTTTATCAGGCCTAACTGTCCCACAAATAACAACTATAAAGCACCTAACAATCAAAGCAGCAATCAAAATATAAACATGAAACTGAATAAAGTCCTTGCATCAAATACAATCTACAAATACCATGACACATACCCATTTACAAGACAACATATTTTACACTTCCAATACCATTCTTTCTTAACATATTTACAAACCAACGCCTAAACCATATCCAAACACATCTGTCCCAATTTAACTCTAACCTGAGCCAAATCATCACCTTCACTGAGCATGATCACTACCACAATCTCGACAAGTGTCAGGAATGATTCATTTGTAGAATCTTCAATCTCCATCACACTACTCCTGCCTACCAACCCTATGCCGAACCAAGCTTAACTCCCACAAACAACCATTTTATGACACAGATTCAGCTGTTGAGTAAAGGCATCATCAAGCCCCATTTCCCATCTGGCCCACCACCTCTTTTTGGATTGGTTGGACTACCCCTCGAAAAGTACAATCCACTTCGAGAATTCTTAAAACAAATCAAAACCCCACATCATAACCAACTACTTCCTCCTTTATCAGGCCTAACTGTCCCACAAATAACAACTATAAAGCACCTAACAATCAAAGCAGCAATCAAAATATAAACATGAAACTGAATAAAGTCCTTGCATCAAATACAATCTACAAATACCATGACACATACCCATTTACAAGACAACATATTTTACACTTCCAATACCATTCTTTCTTAAAAAGCTTTTATTCTAGCTAAGAACTAAGCCAAATTCTGTACTCACAAAAACTGACTACTCCATCTATCCCCTAATGACCCATGCCCACTGTGCCAGCAGGGGCACTTCGACTGGAAGCACCTGATGACAAAATGTAAAAATCAATCCCTAAAACCGACAAAGAAACATACTCAACCAAATAGAAAAAATAGGGGCATCACTTTTGCATTGATAGGGGTCATTGATGACCCCTCTTCTAAAATACCATCCACATGGCTTTTATATAGGACAACCCTCATAGCTGCATCCATTATAAATAAAGGATCTGACAATTCATTGGCATAGAACTCTAATCACTCCATAAGAACATAGATAAGTATCATGAAATGGCCAGGGAGATAAGATATGGAGGTAACTATCACTAATTAATTGCAATCGAAGACACTCAAACTTGAAAACTTAATCATAACAAAGTAATGGATAACATAACAATCCCAAATATTTGGTGAGGCAAGATGAGACCTGCAGTGCCTTAACTAGTATCTGGTTTTCATAAGTACCTCTGGGGTCATCAGCAACCTGAAATGTAGATCCCTTTCACCCAATGGTAGAACTGTGGCAAATGCAACCAGACAATCCTAAAACAACTTTGCTCAAAGTAACCAAAATGGAACTTCGTTCCAAAGGTCGGAACCTAAAAGCTGAATGACTGCCCAAAGGGCTGCCCAAATGCGAGACGCTCATGGTCTTACAGCAATCTTTCTACAAGTCCCAAAATTTAAAGGGAAGAAAGATGCTTTTACAACTTGGTTATACAACTTCAAACTGGCCGCCAATAACATCGAGCTTTCAGACAAACTCTGTTTGTGTTTTTTTTTTTGGATTCTGCAAGACGAAGCATCAACTTGGTGGCAAAACCGCCATGATAAAGTGTCCTCCATCCAGGAAGCAATCCAAAGGGTGAGAGCACGATTTAATCCAAGGAACCCAGATATCATGATCATTGACAGAATCAGGAAAACGAAACAAAGAAAAGGAGTAGCAACAATATTTATATTGTTGCTACTTCTTTTCTAAGGAAAATTGTTGCACAAACAGGAAACAAAGGTCAGAAAACCTTGGGAAATAGTAGCTAACAACCATGAAATATGGACAAAAAAAGTCCAACAAATGCCATTCGAAAACATTCTATAATCAGGGTTACAAAGAAAAAAACTTTGATAAAACTTATCAAGGAAAGGAAGCCTATCATAAACAAAATAGCAATAACTAAACTGGGAACAACCAAAATGGGAACAAACAGAATGGGAAAAACTATGAAGGAGGTTGTCCTGTGTGCAGCACACCTAACGTGGACATAAACACATATCCAAATAACTGTACAACAAAAACGCCTAAAGTTATCATGATTCGTGTATGGATAGTTAACGCGACAAAGGCAAATGACCGTGCAATAAACAGATCATTGACAATCGTCTTATTCACGTAAATGTCACAATCAATGAGCAGGAAATTCCAGCTCCATTAGATTTAGGGGCATCGACTTGTCTAGGTGGTGACCCACTGTTTCAAATAACACGAACTATGAGCCTACCCATACTAAAAAGACATCTTATTATACAGCATGCAGATCCAGATCCTCAAAGAAAAAGTCTTCATCTTTGATGTTTCAATATGTCTTGAAAACCGTACGATCCTGACTGAGATAACTATCGTTCCCTACTTCAAAGGAACAATACTACTAATGGGAATTAACCTCCTAGAAGATGCAGCAATTATTATTAGTTTTGCAAATAGACCATCGTCGTTTGCTCAAGAAGAACTGACCACTCCAAACCTATACTCTGAACCAAGCATAGATCAAATAAGAAGACAAAAAGAAGAAAATCCTTTTATTAACCACATAAAAAATGTGACGATAGAAGATATTTAACTAAGACCTGATGAACGATAAAACTTATTTAAAGAACAGCAGGACCATATGATGGAAGACACCATCCATGTATTTCAAGAGTTTATTGGTCCCGCAAGGGGATTACCCCAACATATCCAAATTAACTACGACACTAAACCTGTAGCGATCTACCTTTACAGCTGTTCACCTCAGAAGAGGAACAACTGGACTTTGAAAGTTCAAGAAATAATTGATAAGGGTTTTCTAAATTCCACCAAATCGAAGTGGTGGCCCCATCCTTGCTTGTTGCCAAGCCTAGGTCCAACAAAGTTTGGTCACAGACTTTTGTCCTCTAAATAAAGTGACGGTTCCTGACGCATACCCATTACCAAAGATCAGCGATCTAATAGCACAAATAACTGGTAAAAAGTTCATGACATCCGTGGACCTTACCAGTGAAATCTTTGCAAAAATATTCCACAACTGTCACACCATTGGGTTCCTTCTATTACATCAGAATGCCCATAAATACAACAAATTCAGCATCGCACTGCCAACGTGTAGTAGATGCTTTGCTGATATTGCTACCAGAAATCATTTGGTAGTTTACCAAGACAATATCCTAATAGTTAGTGATACGTTTGAAGGCCACATTTTAGACGTCAGAAGAGTAATCCAATGCATCAATGAAGATAATTCTGGCCTCAAGCGAACAATGTGCCACTTCTTTGTGGACTCTTTGAAATTCCTGGGCCATATCATCTCTCTGAGTAGTGTAAGCCCAAATAAAGAAAAAGTTGTGGCAATCTTGGAATTGCCATACCAAACTTGTCAGCTATCGCCATGCTACTTCATCAGCTGTTGAAGAAAGATGTGAAGTTTATCATGGATAAAAAGTTTAAAGAAGCCTTTGACATACTAAAGAAACACTTAAGCACTGCACCAGTTTTGGCCCATCTTGACTTTATAAAATGTTTCCACTTATACGCAGATGCCAGCTTAGACGCTATGGGCTTTGTGTTAGGACAATGAGATAGGGATGAATTCAGGGTTATTGACTACGCTTCAAAATCCTGTTTACAAGCTAAGTCCAATTATTCTACTACTGAGCAGGAAGCGTTGGCAGTCCTAAGAGCAGTCTAACGTTTTCAAGGCTACATTGATGGACTAACATTCGTTGTCTAAACAGATAATGCTCCCCTTACTCTCAATACTAACCACAAAAGAACCCAGAGGACACATCGCAAGTTGGGTGATGACGATTCAACATTATGTATTCGCCATCAAATGCGTCCTTGGTTAACTGAATGTACTGGCCGACATGCTGTAGAGAAGTTTCGAGAAAATTAAACCTATAGTACTCATCCATCTAATACTAGAAGACAAACAACCTATAACTGAACCTGATTACAAACAAATCTAAATGTCTCATAAAAAATGTGCAAAAATATTAGGTCACTCAACAAGCATGAAAGGGAAAACAATCTTAGATAGAGAATACCAGATTATCTCTCGAGTACTCTATCGACAACTATCAAATGCTGAAGACGAAGAACCTCTCATCCTAGTCCCAGATATTTTAAATAAAAGAGTGATCCAGTGAAACCACGGCCTCCCTGAAGCTAATCACCCTTGCATTTAAGGCACAGTGGCAAAAATAAGCCACAAATATTATTGGCACAGACTTAGGCAAAGTGTCAAAGAGCATATAGCTCAAAGTTCTGAGTGTTTGAAATATAAACCTCTAAACTACCCTGATACAACGGCCATATATAACCAAGCTTCGAAGCGGTCGCTATCAATCTTGTCAGGCCGATGCCTAAAACAGCACTAGGAAATATGTTCATCTTTTCGGTGAGCGATATTACGACTGGTTATACGAAGCTATTTCCCATCTCCAACTCCCGGGCCGAAATTGTTGCTTACACGTTCATAGAGGAAATATGCCTAAGATATGGAACTACTCAAATGGTGTGATAAGACAATAGTCCACAATTTGTCTCCCATGTCATGGAGAATACAGCAAAGGCTTCAAATGCAATTTTTTGCGAAGTATCATCCACAATCAAACTCCGTCAAAAAAAGACACATGGATGTTAAAACAAAACTGTCAATTGCTGTAGACTCTGAACATAAAACCTGAAACAGACACCTAGCAGCCGTAAAATAAGCGATGAACACTAGCACTAACGCAAATGCTGGTTTCTATTTATTTTTTCTCAAGTTTGAAAGAGCCTCTAGGTCCCCACGTAATAATATATTAGCGTTTAGTGATTAATGCACTGATAAAAGCTTTGTGAGACACTCATTTGAAGAGTTTCTCAATGAATTGTCAGGTACCTTACAAGATTCAAAGGACAGTCTGGAGCAAGCACAGGACGGAAGAAGAATAAACACAATCTGAAAGTGTCCATGCCTTCAATCCAAATTAAAGATAAAGTTCTTATTAAGAACTGTCCCCAAAGCTGCACGGCACGCAGCATTAACAGGAATTAAATGTCTAACTTTATTTGAAATTACGGACACATTCCAAGGGACATACAAGGGTTATCATAATGCCAAACATCTATAACATTTCGATATGCCTGAGGACGAAATGCCCGACCTGAACCCAAAAATTACAAAAGCCCGTCCCGGATGCAAGCCAAAGATTGTCAAGGACAAACCTAAAGCAAATGCGAAATTTGATGGACTTCCATCAAAAGGCCTAAAACCAACGCAAAAATTTGCTCCCTGAGTTCTACTAAGTAAAGAACGACTGTTTAAAATCGATCTCCTTTTAATCTAAACAAACTACGGACCAAAAAGCCGAAGAAATGCAAACTAAACAGTCTGCAATGAAAAAAAGAACTAAAGAAGAAACAGAAATAACAGACCTTAGACAACAAATTATCACAAAGAGTGGCCGTATTAGCCGGTTACCATCTCGCTTTCAAGCTGTGGTGATGCACGATCTGACAGCAGCCATGACAAAATTTCTGATCGAATTCGGACAAATACGAGACAATCTATGTAATGTAAACATATTATTAAATTATGTATGAATTCCGAACCACCAAAATGCCCAGAGATCCATTTTTAACAAACTGGCAACCGCTGAATAAATTCTGTACAACATAGGTTGGCACAGAATAATGGCACATATTTACAATGAAAATTTGTCACCAGATTTCTATAATAATGGACATATAATATGAAAATATCCTTTTCGTAGAATATTCAGGCTATGCAACACTTTCAAGTCACCCTGTACGGATTAACGGTTTCATTTGGGCGGAGCAATATGCTTTCACACTAACGTGGGAGCAAAACATTCCCAAATGTGGTACATTTGATGACATCAGACACAGAAAAAAACATGACCAATCAATAGTTAAAATTCTTTACGTAACATTAAACAGACACAACAAGGTGTATAAAAAGCGCATTGGTGCCCATAAACTGTCTCTTTTAATCGAAGCTCGAGAAAATATCATTTCCACGCTAATTGCAAAGAAGAAGTTTTTCGCCATGTCACATAAAACCTGAAATCCTTTGGAAAAAAACCAAGAAATACCATGACTACCAGGAAGAAATAACTCAGAAGTCTTGTCAGAAAAATGTCAGAATTATTAAATTTCAAGAATGTTACGACGAATTGCAACATATTACAGACAAGTACCACGGCCTCGAAAGGGTATGCCAAACCCTTATCGAAAATGAACATTTGGATCCAGGATGGACAACGCCCGTCCACCCAGATAATGAAATACTGTTCAATCCCGAATTGCCAATCCCGCCTTAACACACCAGAATTACGCGGACCAAAGAAAACCAAGCACTAATAATGTGCACTACCACAGACCCTAACACTAAAAGACAGTTTATGGGTATAGTCACTTGGTAGAGGCCATACATTCTTCTGTAGAAGAAGCTATTTACATTAGCAAATGTGCCAGCTATGTAGCTGACATGTGCAAAATGGCCAACGCTTGGGTTGACAGATCAGAAACCGATCTGAGGGAAATACGCTTAGCATACGAAAAACGTAACATTCTTTATCAGAAATTGCTGAAACATTGCAAACAACCTTTACAAACAGAAGCCCGCAATGAAGAAACCGGAATACTTCCATGTATGAATTTAACTCCGTTAATTTTCGAACATGAAGTTAACGTAGTAACCACTACGAATTTGGCGTCAACACTCCTAAGATGAATTGCAACAGGAGCCCGACACTTATGAAATGTTTGCTAACAGCATCGATTTCTACGGACAATCATTCCTAGCAGCACATTTATAATGGCAATAACAACAAAGTTATATGTCTCCAGCTCCCTTAAGAATGTGCTCCATCCACAATAAGCCTAAAAATTCAACTTCTCTAATACTTAACGACATCCTCTTGACTGTCCATTGGTATTAATCTATGTAAAATTCTCAGTCCAATGCAAAGGTGTATAAGGCCTTTATTCCCAACAACGTTTCGTCTCCCATGAGACTTCCTCAGGTCGCACTAAAATAATTACAATCAACGAAACGATCAGTGAGCACAAAGCATCAACAAAAAACTAACATGAAGCCAACAACTTTCCATGAATTAATTTAAAAAAGAACTACCGTTGCCATTTTTAACAATATTGCAACTAAATAATGTGGGAACAAAATTTCATACAGGGCACATAATAAAAACACAATGAAATACAATTTAGCAAAACAATCAACACCGGTAAGCAACAAGAAACTTATCATTTTCAATTCGTGCAATCAGATCAAACACATACTTTATATGACTATAAAATTTATCCAACAAGATTTCTATTATAAAAATATGCATCCATGTCCAAGGAATGACACTCCAAATGAGCCCCACATATTCTTGTAAACTCAGTTAGCGAGAACACTATAATATCACAAAATTCTCATTTAAACAGTAACCAATAAATTTAACAAATCACAAATTAGGAATAATAGAAGTAATATCTGTATAAAAACCACAGCCAATCCACACCCTTCTTTGTTCAACAATACAATTAACCAAGGTGTGTTCAACCCAAAATTACAGGCCAACACTCGCACCACCTAGTGACAAATTATACAAAGTCACTTGACTATGTTGATGAGGCTGTTTATAAGTTGAAATCTGGATGATCTATAGACGCACTTACGGCTGGTGTCATCAACGCGATCGAGTTTTTTAGTTTTTTTCGGAGTTTTCATGCAATTTGAGCAATCAGTGTCAATAATACTACGACGGGAATAACACTACG
>JAQGAE010000874.1:0-28617 GCA_034696685.1 Julus scandinavius | reverse complement strand
TAGGAGGATTTAAGTTAATTAACGCCGCCCAAACCAATAATGGTCATGGTGACGTCAAAGATGGGAATGGAAGAAGATTGAAAAAATATTTGAGGGCAGGTAGGAAAGGAAGTTATGTTTTCTTAAACAGAATTTAAAGAAAATTTTGGGAAAATTCAATTACTCAACTTCTCTTTTGGAGGAATCGAAATAAAACTAAGGGAATTTTAGGAAAATGCAGGCAGGACATGTGGAAGACTTCCAAAACTCAGTTAGACCAAGTTTTTAAGTGTAGACAAGCAGAAAACTGAACGTTAATTCCAAGAACCCTTCCACATTTTTAACATTAGTAACACAAGTCTTTAAAAATGTTGCAGTTAGAAGAAACTTGTACTGTTTCTTCAAATTTATTATTTTTCGTTTAATAATTTTTCACCCTTATTTTTCTACCCATATTTTCGAAAAGTGTCAAGTTATCTTTTGATTTCTAAAGTCTAGTTTATGTTTCATTTTCAGAGAATGGAAACATTGAACTTGCCTTAAGTGGAATGAACTCACTGACTGAATGGGCCCCAAAATAACAGTCAAATGATACAAGTTCAATTTTTACAATTGTGGGTGTATTTTTTTATAGCGTGCTCCTTAAACGCCAATTATCTCATCATTAATCCCACCAGCAAAATAAGGTCAAAACTGCAATTAGTAGAGGTAGTCATGCAATAATTTTAGCCAAGAAAATCGACTGAAATGTGTGAGGTCATGAATAGAGAGAGAGCACATTTCAACCAAATTTATGCTTAACCACCCTAACTTTTGTTGAAAATGTTTAGTTTTCTTCAAAAAAAAACTCAGATTAAGCCATGTGAGTATAAGCTGATGGCTTTATTGTAATTACTAAACGCTTACAATGCAATCATAATAGACAACAAAAAAAAGGAAAAAGAAACCAATCATCGAATATTTTTTACGCCACAAACTACGACACTTAAAGATTTGGGAAATATATCTATAAGTACCCAAAAGCTTGAATACATCAAAATTCGAGATTCGTTGAAAAGCTAACCCCAAAATATTCGACAATCTTTCTTAATCACGACGATAAGCTTGTTACAAATTTAAACGATACACATACGGTAAATCCCGATAAAATGGTGACATGGAAGAAAACTAAAATTCTCCCCAAATGATGCATTTGGGGAAAAAAGGGGCAACAAATACGCAGTTTACACGTTTCTAAGTTACGAGTCATTTTATCGTAATATTCTTATAAATTTAGGAGACTACACTGCTTTAGGATAATTGATCAGAAAATCCTTTTTAAAAATCAGAACGCATTTCACTGCTGATGATACTTTCAATTCTTGCAGTCGTGACAACCGAAACCAGGGCTGGCCCCAAAACGGTGGCTTCGGAACAGGATGTTACCGCCAGACTAAAAGTTAAGATCCTTTCCTTTAAACCACCCCAAAATTTTCTTTGAAACCACTCGGATATAAAAACCAAGTGGTAAAGATTGTGGATAAATCTCTCCTAGTCAACGGCGAGTATTTAGAACTGTTCTAGCTCCTAAACATGACACATTGACCAGCTTAACTTTCAGAAAGAACAGCAATTTTGGGGTCAACCAAGGGCTGGTTATCCCGACTTTAGATTACGGAAATACTGATATTAAAGATTTCGCTGGTTCTCCCACCGCCACAGCATTGGCTATAAAGCAGACACGAGTCTTCTTTGGGGTACAAAAAAAAAAAAAAAAAAAAAGTCAAACCACGGTGGTCCTTGGGCAAGAAAAAACAACAACAAAAAAACTGACTATTGCCATTTTCCAAAAAATATTTGTTCCAGTAAGTTGATACTTCATACTGCCCATCACATTAAAAAAAAGTGCGCGCCCTGACGAAAACTGCGGTAAAAGGGGTGGGAGTTCTCAGATGCCGGACAAAGTCCGTTCCTCATCGTTGGGGGAAGAAGAAACGTTCACTAAATCGAAGTAATCAGCGACAGTTTTGCCGCTGCATCCGGCAACTGGCCGTCATTTTCCTTAGAATCTTCTTCTCTTGGCATCGGCAAAATCATCCCTGTGATCGCGTCGCTCCATCATATCTCTGCGGCCCATGCCTCCCCCAACGCCGCCATTGTTGCCTCCTCCCCGCATGTCGCCCATGGGCCCTCCCCCCATCTGGGGGCCCATTGGTCCCATGCCGCCACGATTCATGGGGCCGTTCGGCCCTCCCTGGCCCATCATCGGAGGAGGGGGTCCAGCAGACTGCTCGAATCGAGACTGACGCTATTTGGTTCAAGATTTCAAAACGAAAGCCACAAAAATTCGTTTGAAGACCGCAAAAAAAAAGATGCCCGAGCGATAACAAAACATCCGCGAGTAACGATGGAATTTATAAAAAAAAAAAAATTCAAGTTCGAGTGGGGACAACATTTTACCCAAATGAACGTCAACGGTCGATCCAACAGAACATGGAAGGGAAAAGAAAAAATTGATTACGAGTTAGTGTCATGGTTCAGAACTTGATATATGTATGTATATAAATGTAAGCACGAGGGGGTCGGATATACAGAAATAACGAAAAACGGACTCGCTGCTGGATATGCGAACGGTCAACGAAATGGTCAATATTCATCCCTGTTTCGGTCGAAGAGCGAGTGACGTCACCTTGCGATGTGTTCCAATGTGGTGCAAGCAGCGCAACGCGATAAAACAGATCACCAACTTTTGTTATATTGCTTAAACATGTGGCTGCAAATGCAGCAATCGACATACAGCTGTAACTTATCAGATCTTTCGAGTTTGAAATGTACTGTCTGTGCCTGATAACCAGGACTGTATTACCAGTATAACAAAGCAATCCCATGCTTAGGGCTTTGTTCTCATTGTCGTTACCCGACCTCCAGATTCATCTTCAACATTTGCAGATATTTCCCCCAAATTGACATTACTTCGTACAAAAAAGAAATCTTGACAACATATTAAAAAAGTTACCATTTGTACGTTCGCCTCTAGTGTAAATAATTAATTTTCTTAAAATACACCTATACCTCGCTATACAGCCTCTTTTAATTATGGCACTTTTTCGATTTATGGCCCACAATGTTTCGTTATAGCGGCAAAAAGAACAAAAAAAAAAAATGCTGTAATTAAAGAAAGTAGCCAGAAAATGTGATAAATTGCAAAAACAAGGTTGGATTTGGCTAACAATAAAACAACTTATGGGTTTCACTTCGTTTAAGAAGAGAAACAAATGAAAATCACAATGAAGAGAGAATTGAATCGGTATACGGCTTTTTCGCTTCACGGCCAGCTTTTCCGGAACATAAGTAGGCCGTAAAGCGAGGTGTGGGTGTACTTTAGAAAATGCACAAAAGTTACAAGAAAACATTTACAGTATGAGGGAATGTACCCAAATTAATGATTGAAATACGAACAAAACACGCTGATATTTAGGCAGGGGCCACTACGGTTGGACAGTGCCTAGTGCAACACTTATCAAACTTAGGCTTGCAATAAACCACATTTGGCGGTGGAAAAATTCAATAAGGCTATGGCCTGTATAACAGTTCGTCAATAAACTGAAGCTCAAGCTTTATCTCGCCAAGCTTAAGCTAAAGCTTGAGATGATACCCTACCACAGTTGCAGTCTCACATGTGGCTGTCTCGAGCTCGTCTTGGCCAAGTACGTGCTCCTTAATTCAACACTGCCCAAATGCCAACGCATATGACTGTATACATAACGGCGGCGCCACACATGCGGTATTTGGCGAGTGCTGAATATTTTTCTATTTCCAGGGTATTTATTGGAACATTGCACTCGCCGCAAATATAATTAAATTATATCTCGGCGCACAAATTCTATTGTAGAAAACTGATCAATGAATCAATTAAGGTATTGTTTCATTCGTATATGATTTTTTACTGGTAAACCCCTTGACGAATACGTGTAACGGAGTGCCACTTTTTCGTAATGTAAATTATAGCCCGCACACAATACCGACTTCTGGTGGGAAAAGGCGAGCTATTGGGCTAGTACCCGATACACACTACTGGGAAATCTGCGAGTAGCCACTCTGTAAAAATCGACGAATACCGCACGTGTGGTGCCGGCTTAAAACGTGGAGATTCAATGGGTTGTATCTTTGGAAATCATTGTGGAAAGTCAAATGTGTACAAACTTAACGAAAAACTGAATTGGTTGAAGAAATAATCCAAACTTCCTCCACGAGTATGCAAACACAAAAAATGCAAGCATCAGCACTGATCAGCATCCAAAACGAAAATATATTTTGCCCAAGTACACTTATACCTCGCTATACGGCCTTTTTTAAAATTTATGGCACTGTTTCGATTTACAGCCCACAGTGTTTGGTTTTATGGCCAAAAAATAAGGCTGTAATTCAAGAGTGGCCAAAAAATGTGCTAAGTTACCCCAATTTGCAAAACAAGGCCGGTTTCACTTCGTTTAAGAACGGAAAAAATAAAATGAAAATCACAATGCTGAAAAAATTGATTCGTTATACGGCCAACTTTTTCGAAAGTTATCTAGGCCGTAAAGCGAGGTATGTGTGTACTTATTTACTAGTCTCACATTAATGTGACAAAATAAAATGTCAAGCAACAATTGTTTGTTGGACATCAAAGAATGTGTTTTTCAACCATATTTAAACTCACGGCACACGATATGGCGTCAAAACTATTTCAGAATACCATACATTTTTATCTGATTGTCCGTAAATTACAGTAGATTTTAAAACTACTTTAAAAGCGCATATCTTAGCGCAACGAAAATGATATTAATATAACACAAACTGCTGTGTACAAAACAGCACAAAAACGTGATGCAAGTCCACCGGACATTTGCAGAGGTCCATGCACTTGGAGAGGGATAGACAAATTAATTGAGCTTATTTAACTACCCTCATTCGGCAGAACAGGGAACGCAAGAAATCGAGGCACAGGGCCAAAAACAAACTTCAGAGAAGCCATCCTTACATTTGCCTCGAAACAAAACTGACCTCAAGTCAGATTAGCCGGCTAATTCGGGAATCTAACCTGGCTCTAAAGGAAGCACTTTCCTATCTCTTTAATTCCTATTCAAAGTATAGCCTACAGTTGTAGGAGATCGCAAAAGCTAGAAACTTCAGAGGAAACAAAAACTTACGACCCAAACTGAGGACAAAAACTCTGTCCTTTCCCCCCTCCCATATCTGACTCAAAGCGCACAGTACATTGGGCACATTGGCAAGGTGAGTGCCATCGACGACCGGGAACCGAAGGGGGTTTGACCATTCGTTCTGACCATGTTTTCATAATAAAAAATCGAGCAAGTCCGCAACTTTATAACCATTATCGTTCGATGGGGGAAATTCACACAAGTAATTCATGTGTTAAGGGGTAAAAAAAATCACGCACCAGCGGATCACAAAAACTGAAATTAGCTGTAAGCAAGTCAAAGAATTAATCGATCACATAAGCAAGATGTAACGAAATAAAGCCATTTCAATGTACACCCCACAAACCCACAACCCGGATCCCAATTCTCAACCAAATTTCACAATCTCTGCCTTGGAATTGACGAGCTTTCTCGACAATTAATGGATTCATTTATCTGACAAGTAATTATTTCCAAACCCAGATCACAAGAGCCTAACGCAATGCACGGTTGTGCCATCGAGTAGAAAATCGTAAACGGGAGGTTTCGTTACTGTCTCGATCTCAAGGCACCATGAAACTGCTTTCATCTAAGTTGCATGAGCACACCCCTTCCCAAACCATCACTTTATACAGATCCCACAAAAACGTTGGTATTAAACCTGAGACCAAACCATATTTTACCCCCTCCCTTATAAGTTTAGTCTCCATCGGTCAGCACAAATGAGCAGGGTTGGGACAAATATGGAAAACTTCAGAAGTTAGTTAGAGGTGTAGGATCACCTACGAATAGTTAAGCATGTACATTAATTTATAACTACGGCATTCAACACCAGCACAAGTAGCGTTAGATTCTTTAAGAACATTTTTTAGTTCCAAACTCTAGAATTTTTGAAAGCATTGTACGAAGCATAAAACAAATCGCTACATCCAAATTTTCGTAAAATACGGCTATCAAATTCTTGATGTTAACCTTCGCACATCGATTATCGTTAATAATTTTGGATGGTTCCAATCAAACAAATCTGAAAACAGAGTGTCCAACCCTGCAAATAAGACACTAAAAACCTTGACACGTGGCAGCTTTTGCAGTTAAAGACAAAAAGCTGCAGATTTCCTAATCGTACCATTAAATTTAACTGCATCAACAGAAACGCCAAACGAAAACGCTAGTACTCGACCATGTCTTCCGTTAACAAATCTTCTGAAGCTTACAGCTAATCAAAATATTGTTGTGGTGTTTAAGACAACCATTTATCTCGGTGTTACTAACCAGGGCTTCCGAAACTGTTCTGAAAGCACTCGTACGAGACATAACTAATAATCCAAGGCAGCATAGTTTTCCACCCAGCGTTAAAACTACAGTAACGCGAGTGCTTTCCGCTGGAGGAAAATCTTCATACTATCATGCATTTCGATTTAGCCATAAAACCCCTTATGGGAGAATCCCCTAATATTAAACTTAGCAAATCTCAAGTAAAAATGTGTGGAAAATCATTTTGTCACGTTACCGGTAGCTGTCCTCCTGGGCCCGACACTCCTCCCTGATTTCCCATCACGGGACCAGCAGGTCCACCAGCTCCTGAAAGCGAATGAAATTAACATCGTTATAACCACAGCAGAGTACATCAAGCTTCATGTCTATTTGGTGACTGGAGAAGTTTCGCCAACCATTAATT
The DNA here is from genome assembly GCA_034696685.1 of Julus scandinavius. Taxonomy (NCBI): domain Eukaryota; kingdom Metazoa; phylum Arthropoda; class Diplopoda; order Julida; family Julidae; genus Julus; species Julus scandinavius. The sequence continues at coordinate 21,801 of JAQGAE010000874.1, read as the reverse complement.
TAAAGAAAAAAATAATACTTGCCTCCCATGGGTCCAGCAGGTCCTCCTCTGCCGCCCGGGGCACCGTTTCCGCCAGCAGGGCCGCCGCCTCCTCCGCCACCGCCAACATTTCCTCCGCCGGACATCTGCCTAATGGCCGCCTCTTGCTGTTTGTGGCACAAATAAAAAGATCGAATGAGAAACTATGTCTACCGCTAATGGGAAAACCCAAAAAAATAACAATCGCAAGTCAATCTTGGGGACAAAACATCATCTGGAGATGACGTTTCCCAAATTTAGCTCGCTGGAACTTTCCAGCGAAATCGTTAGATAGCAGCAAGCCATCCGTAACACAAAAATTTCGCCTGAATGTTATTTCCCCATCAGTTAGACGTGAAAACCAAACAATTTCGATAGGCTCACCTGATCTAACAGGCTGCTCAGGTGGTTAGCCTGCAACAAAAACCAAAGTCAGCTTTTGAGCAAAACGAAATACGCAGCAAGTTTGCCCCACCCGCAAAACCGCCCAGGACCAAAGACAAAGCATTAGCAAAACAGAAAGGCTGCCATACCTGCAACAGAAGACTGTCCTCCTGGCGACGACGCATGTCGTCATTTCTCATGAAATCATCCTGCCGCATCATTTCGTGGCGGTCGTCATCACGGATGAGGTCGCGGCGACGCATTTCGCGTTCCCTCAACAAGTTGTTAGCATCTTGCTCACGCTGGCGAAGCTCTACAAACACGCAAATGTTGATGTATTAGACCAATCTGTCGGAACCGACTTTCACATGGCCACAACCCATGACAATAATAATTCATATGACATGCTCACAAACTTTCAAGTTGCGCTTACTTTCTCTCAGGACGTTGGTTTCATGCTCGTAAAGAGCAAATTCCATGGAATCGTCCAAGCGCTCCCTGTCTGCGGCAATCTCCTTTTCCAGGCTGTCACGCTTCTGCTTTTCCATCTCAAACAGCTGCTTCCACTTCTGGGAGAACTCGTATTCAAAAGTGTTGTGGAGGGCAAAGCGTGGACCGATGTCACGCTCCTTCAGGTACTGGTTGCTATTTCTGGGGAGGACCTTTTCCGGATATCCATCTTCATCATCCTTCAGTTCCAGGGGCTCCACGATGACTGGTCTCGGTGAACTGAAACCGTAAGAACACCCCATGAGACCTTAGCTAAGGATTCCTCTTTCACATCTCATGCTTGATGTAATTTAAAGGTATAAGAAGAAGAGGGGCCAATACTTACGATGTGAGCAAGAAAGCACCATCGTTGCAGCGTTTCAGGGCCATCTGAGCTCCAGGCTTGCGGGCAAATTCCACTATGCCATCGCCAGTGGGCTTGCCACGCTCGTCGACGACCACAACAGCCCTCTCAACCTCGCCGAACATTGAAAATGATAGCTCCAACAGCTCATTGGAAACCCACGGAGACAAATTCCTCACCTTCAGTGCGGAACCGTGGGTGGCAAAGCGCACTCTGAGGACTCTGCCTTTGCGCTGAGTGCCATCCAATTGGAGACGTGCAGTTTCAGCATTGGCTCTGGTGTCCTGAAAATTTAACGAAAGCATGTTACTTTTTACTTTCGCTTTGTGGTGGAACTGGCAAGTTTTAAAACCATTCGATTTAAAACTGCTACCTATTATGCTTTTAGTAAATTTCACACAAAATCTTTGGAAGCATAAGTGCAATATTCAATTTTATACCTGAAATTAGTCTTAAGTTTTGCAACAAACGTTTTATAAAGTTGGGGCATTTCAGTCAAACACTTCATTTCTTTATACTTTCAATAGTGGCTTAGTGCAGATCAGCGAAACATTTGTTTATTTTCATTTAATACTAACTGATTAATTATTCATAAACCTGGGGGTAAAAGCAAATCCCCTTTGTAATTATTGCAACTAAATCCGACTTTCGCAATTTACACTAAAGAACTTGATTAATGTGCTAATTTAGTAGACAATTTTTTAACAATAGCGTACCCACGGACTAGCAGTCAACATGTGCAAGGTCACAGTTAAGATTTTAATTGGGGTTAGCGTTTCTTTATTTTACATGAAACGGATAGGGCCATCAGAGTCCTAAAAACGTGGTATAACACTCCTTGTGTTTTACTGCACATTACCGATAATAAGGCAATTTGAGCAGAAATGGTATGCATTAAACTCATTAAGATATGGTTAATTAAACTAAACGCATAATGATCTTGATCGAAATTCACTGCATTTAGGGCTCGTATAGGCTTACTATTACATTTTAGAGATTTGTTTGACGTGCGCATATGAAAAATCGTAAAATAAAACTACGTCTTCATTGCAACGGTTTAGTTCCAACCTTTCCCACCATTTCTACAGAAGACAAAGAACCATAAACTTACCATTTTGACGAAGCCAAAGCCCTTTTGAGCGTTGAGGAAAACTTCGGAAAGTTCTCCAAAGGGTTCGAACAAACCCCTGAACTCCTTCTCGTCGATATCCGGAGTGATATTGCCGACAAATAATCGACATCTTCCAGAGAATTTTTTCACCTCAGCTTGTTTCGGTTCCAAGTTGGTCGTGGGTCCGGGAATGGAGAAATTGTGGTTGCCACCTTGCATCCTTTGCCTGTTGTAGTTACTGAATTCGCTGCCACTTGGAGATTGGTGATAACCGCCGTGAAAACCTTGGTTGTTATTTCCCATGTTTCCTCCTTGTCCTCCACCGCCGTGACTAGCTCCTCTTTTAAAAGGCCTTTTTCCACCACCGCCGCCATGTTGTTGGGGAGTATGTTGTTGAGTTTCTTTTTTCATATCCTTTCCATCTGCTGGCCGATTATTTTGATTATTTTTCGGCGCGTTGGCAGGCGGAGGCCTATCGACTTCGGGTTTTCCACCTGGCATTTTCAGATTCACTGTATTAGCAAATAAAATCGCGACCGATTTCGAGACACGACCGCACTGATAGAGAACGACGCACTTTGTAACAAAGAGTGTACAAAAAAACATACAGGATAGCCAGCCCGTGTTGTAACTTTTATAGACCCCGTAGCACACGAATTTGAAAACAGGGATGCCAGATGTAGGTATATATCCCAATCTACTAAAAATGATTCAATTCTAATGAAACTTCAAACTGAAAAACTATATAGCTATATCATTTAGTTAAATATGCATTTAAAATAACTATGAAGCATTTTACGACTAGAACTGCCAAAAAAATATTAAACATTCTTCTACAAAATTGCAGCCAACGAATCTGGCAGCACTGCAAAGCCTATATCAATAATAAACACATTTATTGACATTTTAACTTATAAATCGTTTTCTCCGGCTTGCAGAATACAAATTGCATTTAATTTTAACCAGATCTGATCTTTTTTCCATCAACGGTGTTGTATATAAAGAACAATTCTTGTCGCGAATTCGGCAATCTGGTTTCTTAATTCCCACTAAACAATCAAGCAAGACAATCGCATTGCCGAACGCAGTCGTAACCATGGCAACAGTAATGGACTCACCCATGCAATTTACCTTCAAGATGAGAAAAAATATTTTACAGGGATGCCAATAAGTCTATGCGCCTGTACAGGGGTGCACATAAATAGTTTTCGTTTAAATATCACAAATGATAACAACTTCCATCATCTTTTTAAATAAGTAGTTGAAACAATGTTATAACGGCGAGGGTCGCTCGAAAACAACCGGGCATTGATCTTAGAACAGTTCATTCTAGTATACCCCTAAAAAACATCAATTTTTTAATTCGGAAACGTTCCAACGTGGTTGGGGTGTTTGTAAACGCGTTGAATAAGGATTAAGAGTTGCACTCGAAACGTTTTTAAAGCATTTCGAAATAAGTAGTAAATGTAGAAAAGAGAAATGTTTGGAATGGTTAAGGGAGCGCCGTAGTCGACTCCTCCATTTTGAATCCCCGTTCGCCCGCTCGAAGCGCCACCCCCATGCAAACTGCACACACAACATGGCTGACACCTTGGAGGCTATTTTCACCATTTGGCAACAAAAAGAAAAGATAAGCATTCGAAAGGTAAGTCATTTTCTCGCTTTGGTCGATGACACGCTTCAAAACCGTGTTCCGTGAGCGGTCAGTGCCATCTTTTAAGCGTTGAAATAAGCCTTCTGGTCGTGGCGTCAGTGTCTTGGCGCCTTTTGCTTCTCGAGCAACAACAGCGCCAGGCGGCGACGGTTCGCACAGTTCGGGTTTTCTACAACAAAAATCTTGAAAACTAACTCTCCAACTGCTTTCTCCAGTTGGAGATGCAACGATCTGACCGACCTTGCTTTCAAATTTTAGAGGGAAAACGAGATGCTAAAAGGCGAAGGTGGGAAAATTGAAGCCAATTTTTTGGCACCCCGGTACGCGTTCGTTTGCGCATTTTCGTTTTACACCTGGCCGGAAACGTGCTCTGATTAATCATACTCCTAAGCGCGTTTTCGAGATTCCTAAACCCGATTAATTTTAAATCAATTTTGTTAGCCCATTTTCACTAAAATATATTCTTTTAAAAAGTTTTGTTTGAAATTCCCAAAATTACACGTTAGAGTGCAAACCGAAATCATGGCATGTACCATTCAAAACATATGAGCGCGGTAGTGTGACCACCGTGCCGAATTCAAATTGATTTATTTTTGCATATATTTAATATGATTTTTTACGTTTTAATCGCTTTGATTATCAACTTCACGATTAGTTAACCATGCACAATTTTTTAGGGACCTTAAAACAACGTAGTTTTTGTTTATTCAAGAAAAATTTCATTTCTGGGCGAGGGTAAAGCGAAAAGTTTATCCTTCATGCAGGCGATATTAGAACGGGGTCGCTCGAAGAGTTCGTTAGGCTTAAATTTGGGTGAAAATTCCATTTTTCTTGGCAAAATGTTTCTTCGACTAGGAAAATCTCATTTAATCGCCTTATTAAATAAAAATATTACCTTAATCGTTAAAATGTTTAACAGAAAAACTGTCAAGCTGGAAAAAAATCGCGTTATTCCAGTATCCACACGTTTAGAACGTTAGGCCTATTTTAGGGTCCTTTGTTTTTAATCACAAATATATCTAACATAATAACTCCTTTTACGATTCTAAAATGATCTAATAAGTGACCTAGGTCTCCCAGGTCTGGCATATACTGCTTATTTGATGGAAAGGTGTAATTAGTCAAATATAGACCAATTATACAAATAATATGGGATTTTGGTGATCGATGAAACAGTAAAAGTTAATGTTTCTAATTTCCAAATAACTTTGATTTTCAATTCAGGTGTTAATAAAAATTGGCCTTGTAAAGATTGACTATTAAATCAACCATAACCTTGGTGTTTTAAGATTTTAATAGTTTACAGGGTGTCAACGCATTGCTAGTTCTTGAAATTTGTGCAAAATTTCAAATGTGGAAACGAGTTTCTATGATGATGTCAATGCAGAAAAAAGTAGTACTATATTTTATTCACGTGACATTTGTTGGTTTTTAATTATTTAATAAACGGTCTTTGAGAACCGATATAATGTTACGTAAATGCCATAGGGTAAATAATGTCAGAAATCTCTGCCAAAAAAAAAGTTTGGTCTAATCGTGATTTGAACACACTCCCTACAGATGTGCAGAATTTTATTCTACATCTAAGCCAAGTGACTAGTTAGTTAGAATTGTTAAAAAGACTTGTGTGAATTGGGGGAAAAGCTTTTCCAAGAAAGATTAGACATTGGGAAATATGATGCCTCAGTTAGGGAAAAGTATATGTATTGTGTAACTGTAACCAAAGAGTTGATCAAATTATTATGTGTTACATTCCTTGTAATTAAATTACAGTGTATCGCATTGCAAACGTCACTAGCTCAAAATAATAATAAAAAAATAATAAACACTAAAATGTACAAACAAATAAAATAATAATAAACATTTTAAACTGATAACTAATGTTCACCTGTGATTGATCATTATTTAAATTTACGTATCACAATTAGTACAAACGAGATATTAATAGCGTATATTTATTATAAATTATTATAAGAAATTATTAAATATTCTAACTGAAATATTAAACTAAAATGTGATAATAATAATGATAAATTTATACGAAATATAAGATTTAAATTAAAATGGCAAGTTGTATTACTGATAATTCAGTACTTAATGTCTATAAAGAAGCTATCTGATTAATTAATGTGTTAATTAAATCGGAAATAAAATCGATAATGTTACGTTTAATGGTGACCTTTTGTATCAACTTAATGGATGGAATCGGAAAATAAATTAAGAATTTTAATGAATGAAATCGAATGTTTCGATAATATTAAATTACCGGTTTTTAAAATAAATCGTCATGTTTTTAAGAAAGAAAAAATAAGCCGTTTATCTTTGACTAGGTTTTCTTAAATACATAACAAAAATAATTTTTGTTTTTGGTGAAATTATGAAATCCCGTAATATAAGTTTACAACAAAATTCAAAATAAATCCTTCCACTACTACAACTTTATAGTTAATGTGAAATATGGTCTTGAATTAAATTTAACTAAATTACAGGTGGCATAAATCTGAGTTTGGTGCAATTCGACACTTGAATACAACCAATAGAAGCTTTTCGTTTATTTTTACATTTTCGTAGCTTTTGATTCCGACGCCGGCAAGTGCTAAATTATAACTGAAACTGGCTGTATCTTTGTTTCAGTGGTGACCGCTCGCATCGACTTCATCGGAGGAGGAAAATGTCAGATGCGGAAGAAGAATCAGTGCCAAAGAAGGACTGCGGTTCTCCCCAAGTAAAAAGTGCCCGAAATGACGAACCGAAGGCCGATTCACCTAATGCCAAAGACGCTGAGCCTGGGGATGGCAGCGATGGTGCGGACAAGGTTAGTGAAGGAAGTGGGACCAAACCGCGAGAGGAGGGGAACGCAAAAAGTGCAACAGAGGAGGACGTAAAAGATGCGGATGAAAGCCACGAACCAATGGAAGTGGAGAACATCTCTCCCTGCCCATCGCCCAGTGTTCGTGCAAGTGACACTGCCACGGACGATAGTCGAGCGTTAGGCAACACCATGGATGTAGATGAAGATGGAACGAAAAGCGATGGTGAAAGACCAGAAGACCTTTCTGATAGTGTGGCGCAAGACGATAAAGCAGCCGAGGAAAATCCGGAGGGTGATGGCGAACATCTAAAATCAACGGCAGCCTCCGCTGATGAGGCTGAAGATGGTATATTTAAATGCATATACCGGCTTTTCTCAAACTCTGCGGTCCTAAAAACCTTCTACAAGCAAAATTTTAAGATATCAATAAACAAACAAACTTTTTGAGATTCGTACTAAGAAGAATTTACTAATATATGTGAATACTTTGGGATCTTCCTGGAAGATCTCATCGTTCCCTAGGGGCCCTCGAACAGCAATTTGAGAAATTCTGGTGTATACCATGTACTGAAATTTGCAATGGTGTACTTCCGTAACAAGTAATCATATTATTTTCTTTTCCCCCATTCTCCAATAGATGTGCAAGAAGAAAGTCCCGAGCAGTCCGAAAAAGAAGTTTTGGAAACCGAAAACGAGAAAACTAAAGTCGACACGAAGGAAAGCAGCGAGGAGGACGAAGCTTCGAGTGCGTCCGCGGACAATGAACCAGATGCTGCAGCAGGAAAGAAGGTTTCCAAAGAGACCGCTGCGGTCGAATGGGAGGAAGAGTTAAAGGACGATGAGAAGGAAGATGTGACAAAGGATGACGAAGAGACCGAAAATCTCGACAGGCCGAAAGTCGGAGAGGAAGAGGGCGACGAGAGCGATCGGAAATCGGAAGATGCCGAAGACGAGGAACTTGAGGCCACGAGTCCCATCATCGTCCGCGTCATATCCACGGAGGGAGACGGGGAAGACGAGGAGGGGAGCGGAAACATAGAAATCTCGGAAGTGAAATCTATCGCCGACAGAAAGGAGGGTTCGGAAGGAAGCGAAAACGAAGAATCTCAGGAATCGAAAAAAGAGTCGGAGAAACAAGAGAAAGATCCTAAAGAAGAAATGGCGGCGGACAATAAAAAAGGCAAGGTTATGCCCAAAAAGGGAAAGAAAAGCAAGGGCCGGCGAAAAACCAAGGAAGATGCAGAAAAAACGGATGCGCAAGAAGAAGCTGAGAAAGAGGATGGCGAAGAAGATACAGAAGAGTGTATCATGCCTACCCTCGCGATAATGGATGTGAGGACAGTGACCGAAGAAGACAGTCCCCTGGACACCAAGAAAGACTCTGAAGATGGAGAGACGGCCAAAGAAAGTGGTTCGGAGGCGTCCGACGAAGATGATAGCCAAGATGTCAAGGTGAGGATACTTTTGTCACTAATTTATATCTTTAAAGTTATTTCAATTTGGGAATTTCATGCATTTTGACAGACGTTTCAGCTGCTTGTTGTTGTAAGCAAATCTCCAAAAATTGCTTAAAGAAATTTCTGTAACTTGTATATTTAAAGAAATTGTTTTTTTCTGATTATAATAAACAGGTTGCCAAAGAAGTCTCAGATAAATCGGAATCGTCTGAAAAGCAATCGGGGATAGAGGCAATTGCTAATAAACTCACAAAGGTATTTATAAATGAAGGCAAACTTTCAATAACTTTTGTCAATGTTTGGCTCTATTGTCTAGTCCACAATAATTTTCGCCAATTTTGTATTTTATCCGTAAAAAGAAAAGCAAACAAACAACAGATGATAACGAAATGAAGGTAGGCAGGAGATTGAACTTCCATGATGAATTTGTTTTTCAAAGCATATTAATCCCTGTCGAAGATTCCACGCTCTTTTGTGCCGTAATAATCTCAGAAATACTGGATCTTTCTTGAATTTATTGCAGAATTATGCTGCCGATACGATGAACGAACTATTGGGTCTATTCGGGTATGAAAAAGTGGACGAAACCATGAAAGATGCCATCCAGCTGAGTAATAATCTGGCAGGACCGTCCGGCGAGGATGGCAAAAAAGGTCGGCAAAGTTTAGAGATGGAGTTTGCAGAAAAAATGTTCGGTTTTCGTTCAGAATCTTAAAGCTGTTTTTCCACGTTCGATAGGAGAGGACGAAAAATCCAAGGAAGACGGTGAGAATGCGTCCAATGCCGACGACAAAAAACCCGTACCTGAAATCGTTGAAGTGGACAAAGAGAAGCAAGAAAAGGGCGAGAAAGACAAGGAGAAAAGTACCGAAAAAAGCAGCGCCGATTCAAAGGCAGCTTCTAAGGCTCCACAAAAGAGAGAGTGCTCCTTTTGCAACAAGGTAAAACTTCCGTATTAAGTACCGTGAAACGGTGTTGCAAATGGCAGAAAGTTAACTTTGCCGAGACATTCCAGACGAAACCTTGCAAGTACCAAGTGCTGATGCTGGGCACCACGAAATTCCTGTGCGACGACAACTGCTTCCGGGAGTTCCGCACCAAGCAGCACATCGTGACGGCGCCTGCCATCCGGGACATCATCGCCCAGAACCGGCCGATAACGCGAAGCCTGATGCACCCCAAGGATCACTGCAACGTGTGCCACAAGGAGATCAAGAACGGTATGGGACTCCTGCCCGGCGTGGGCGAGAACAAGCCGCTGTGCTCGGAGGAGTGCATGAAGAACTACCACGCCACGCAGGGGCTGAAGCGCGCCTGCGCCCAGTGTGGCAACCACATCCAGAGCCGCAGCAAGTGCCTCACCTGGGAGGCCATGGAGTTCTGCAACGAGGAGTGCCTAGGCAAGTACCAGAGTTATCTGGGAAGCCACTGCGCCTACTGCAACAATGCCGTGCAGCAGACCTCGTTGGGAAAGTACTGCGTGCGCTTCGGCAGCGACATAAAGCAGTTTTGCAGCAACGGCTGCTTGGAGGAGTTTAAGAAGGGACTGAAAGTGTGCAGCTACTGCCAGAAGGACATTTCCTCCGGGACGGAGGGCTTCCTGGCGCCTGTCGGGGACAAGGGGCAGTTCAAGGTACAAACGTGGGGTTGTTATCGGGCTGTAGGAGTCCTAAACATAGTCTATACGCATGCCCTTCTTAATAAGGGCTCGCTGTAATCTTTCATTTTCATTTTCCCCACAGGAGTTCTGTAGTCAGTCCTGCATGGAAAAGTATGAAACGATGGGGAGCGTGACGCCCAGCCAACCCTCCATAGAGCAGTGTTCCGTGTGCAACAAAGTCACGTCAGTCAAAGTCGAGGTAAGTCTCGCATTCTGAGAACCCGACCAAAATCCTTCGACGTAGTTTTCATTTTCCATCCTCCACTCGTCCAGGTCACGTTCGAAAACAAAATCCATAAACTGTGCAGCGAGCCGTGCATCGCGGCCTTCCGCTACGCCAACAAAATCAACACGTCCATCTGCGACACGTGTCACAAGTTCTTCGACCTGGACGTGACCTGCCAGCTCACGATCCAGTTTGAAGGCACGAGCAAGCGCTTCTGCACCAAGGCGTGCATGAACGTGTTCGTGCTCTACCACCGCAAAGTCGTGCCCTGCTCGTGGTGCAAGGTGAAGAAGTACAACTTTGACATGATAGAGCGGGTGGACTCCAACAACCACGTGCAGCTCTTCTGCTCGCTCAACTGCCTGTCCCTCTTCAGGGTCAGTCTCAACGCCACATCGTCAAAGCGAATCCAGTGTGACTTCTGCCACCAGGTGAAGCCGGCGCAGTACCACCTGACCATGAGCGACGCCTCCATCCGCAACTTCTGCTCCTACAACTGTGTCATGCAGTTCCAGGGGCAGTTCACAAACGTGGCGCCCGTGGTGACACCGGCGCAACCTCCCACGACGCAGGTCACCGTCACCAAGTCAGCGGCTACAACCACCAGTACGCAGTCCGGTGAGAACCTTTTTTTTTTAACATTCCGGACTGTGGAGTCCATCCAAAGTTGAAGGACCGATTAATGCCCCCGAAAATGTTTAAAAATTAGTTAGCGCAGAATTCCTTACAAGTTGTTTTATGCATAGGAACTCCTGTCATATCTTCCGTTATGTCATTGGCGCCGAGTCAGCCCACGCCGCAGCCCCAGATCACAAAGGCAATCTCCATACGCCCGACATCGACCCCTGTCACAAAGGTGAGGAGAGAATGACTAGATGCTTCCTGTTTTCGAATTAAGCATTTGACAACTTCTGCCAATCTAATCCGCTCCCTTTGACAGATACACAAGGTGATGGGCACGCAGACGATGGCGCCGTCAATCACGCAGCAAGTGATCATCAAGCAGGCGCCCGTGAAACCGCAGAAGAACAAGATGCTGATGTGCCGGCCCATGACCCAGACAAAGGGCGTCTCGTGTAAACCTCATCCATGTCACAAATCATCGCAAACCGGTACGGAGCGCTAATTAAATTTCAAACCAAGGCCGATATCCGCAGTGCCAAGCGTTCCGACTTTGAAACATTCGTTAAATTTTATCGATGCGGTCATCGTCGCTTGCTTAACCGACACTTTGGATCTCGGTTCATCGCACAATTTTTACGCGGCAGTTTTCTTTTCTTTTCAGAAGTTGAATACAGAGAACATCCAGTCATCATTCCCATCCCCATCCCAATCTTCATTCCCGTTCCCATGCGAATGTACAGCACCCCCGTCCCATTTCCCGTGGCTTTTCCATTGCCCATTCCAGTGCCAATTTTCATCCCCACGACCAAGGACTCTGCACAAGGCATCTTCAAGCAAATCAAAGAGATCCAGCAAAAGATTCCCAACAATCCTTTCGAGGCTGATCTCATCCTCATGGCCGAAATGGTGGCCGAAGACAGTGCCGCCGCCAAGGGCAAGGCAAAAGCGGCGATTATGGGAAAAATGACGGCAAAGGTTTTGGACGGCGAGCAATCCAGCAGTAACGATGCCAGTAAGTTCATCTGCCATCGACTGTCAAGGCGGTAAACTAAAACTCCAAGTCCAAGTACGAATTTGCGTTTCTTCTATCTAGGTTCGGAGAAGCAGGAGGGTTTTGTCGTGGAAACATCTTTGCCGGAATCGTGCCAGCCGGCCAACACATTCGGAGACGAAGTGCTTCAGATGGCGTTGCGCATGGCCAGCAGCATGGAACAGCCGGGGGACCTGGAGAACGTGCTGTCGAACCAGTCGCAGGAACTGAACTCGACGGGGGAGGAGAATGGGAGCTACATGTCCGCACGGGAGCTCAGGGGTCAGGCTAGGAACAACAAGAGATCGAGCAGCCGGCCCAGGGGCAGGGGGAGGAAGAGGGCCAGGATTGACGAGGAGAGGGAACCCGACAGTCCGTCGCCGGTCGCCCCCACGCCACACACCCCTCCTGTCGCCACGCAATTCGACTTTAGGCCCATCGGAGCGCCGCAGTTGGAGTCCAACTGCGTTTTAAAGGTAAGTTGACGATCGGATTAACATTTTCAGAACCCTCGTTTTCCTCGTACAAATTTTAGTATTCTTAATCGAGTTTTCATTTTTGTTTCTCAACAGTTCTCTTACGGCGTGAACGCATGGAAACACTGGGTGCTTCAGAAGAATACTCAGCTGGAAAAAGCCTCGCAGTCAAACCGCAAGTTGAAGCTTTTCAAGACTGACATCTTGCAGCTATCGGCGGATGAACTCAACTACTCGCTCTGCTTGTTCATAAAGGAAGTACGCAAACCCAACGGCGATGAGTATGCCCCGGATAGCATCTACTATTTATGCTTAGGTCCGTGTCGCTTATTTGTACTTATTTAATGAACCTGGCAAGACCTTTCACGATCACCACAACTAATCTTGAGGTTTCTTGGGCCGTTTTTGCAGGTATTCAACAATATTTGTTCGAAAACGGGCGAATCGACAACATTTTTTCGGACGCGTATTACGAGAAGTTTACAGAATGCCTCAACGAGGTGCTGCAGAGGTACGAGGCGACCCTGGCGAGCGACGGTAAGACGACAACTACGAGTGGCCAATGCAGACTTGACGGACTTTAACGGTTCAGTAACTCGTTTTGTTTTTATAAAACAGGCTGCTTTCTGAGTCGAATCGAAGAGGAGATCCTGTGGGAGTGCAAGCAGCTGGGAGCACACTCTCCTCACGTCCTCCTCAACACCCTCATGTATTTTAACACCAAGTTTTTTATGCTAAAATCCATCGACGATCACCTGCAGCTGTCTTTCTCGCACATCCTGAAGCACTGGAAGAAAACTCCTGGAAGCACGGCTAAAGGAAGTCCAGGAGGACGGAACGTGCTTCTCAGATATTATCCTCCCTCTCAAGTCAAAGGTTGGTGCAACTGCAGCATTCAAAGTTCATCTTCTTTTTAATCTCACACCAAGCTTGTCTTTCGAATCTCACGTTTTTGTTCTTCCCTTCTTCAAACTTTGAAGCAGATTCGCCGAGGAGGCGAAAGGAGGCGGTTCCTTCCTTTGAGCAGGTGGAAAACCTGGACAATCCACTGCGCTGCCCGGTCAAACTGTACGAGTTCTACCTCTCCAAATGGTGAGACACCGCTCTTGAGATAATCGGGACTGAAGCTTTTTTTCTAAGCGCTGACGTTTCCGTTTTTCAGCCCGGAGAGCATCAAGAACCGCAGCGACATTTTTTATCTGTATCCGGAGCGATCTTGCGTCCCCGATAGCCCTGTGTGGTACTCAACAATGCCGCTGGGAAAGGAGACCATCGCCAAGATGCTGCAGAGAATCAGGATGGTCAGGGAAGTGGGCGATAACATAACGACCACTTAACTCGAAAAGGTGAAAAACCTCAAATATTAGTTTTATGGTTGGGCCTGGAAATAAAACCCCTTAAAAGTCTTTGAATTACAATCTGCGTGCAATACGCCCAAAATCGAAATTTCAAGATTTTCACGCTTGTTTCACTTACCGCTTTTCAGGTTTTACACGAAATCGCAGCAATCGGTTGTTCGTTCGAGTAGAGGCCGACCATAGCGGTCGGGACGAGGATTTCTTCGTACCGCTCCGCAAATTCGAGAGAAACGAAGGAAGGGAAGAAACGTATCGAAACAACACTTTTCTCCCGCCAACTTTTTTGTTTTGTTTTTTTATAAAAAAGTTCCTCGACCCTCCGTGATAGTCATGTTATGTACCTTCGTTGAAATCCTCTTCCTCCTTCAAATAGACCCTTTAGCCAAATTAGGAGAATTTTTTATGCGCAACAAAACCGCTTCGCTTTCGTATAGTATCACAAGTTTTATCGTTACAAACGAGAAAAATGAATCGCCGAAGAGTTTTATGGATGTAAATATGATGTAGCGTTAACGATAAAAAAAAGCCTTTAATAACCGAATCGCGAGTTTTATGCCACTAGCGCAACATTTTCACATTCCTGATCACGGAATCAAATCCTTCATTGTATAAATCTCAAATGATAATCTTGTTTTAATCAATGAATATGTGTATGCTAAACTTATTTCCCCCGCATAAGATAATTTGCTCATTAGGAAATTTGTGTTTTTTGATATTCGATATTTTCCAAACAATGTGAACGAAATTAAAGATGTTTTCTTGTAACACCTCATTGTGAATTTGTTAGTTCAAAATTGCAGTTTTAGAACATTATTTTTCAGAGAAATAATACTGTAATTTTTAAAACTGCGTTTTTATAGCTTTATTGCATTTTTTAAAGTTCTGTTTTCAAACATTAGTCATTAAAAAAGCAAAGACTTTATATGCATTTTAATCGCATTACATTAGTGATAAAAATGAAGTATTAAGATTTAAAATACTGCAATTTTCCGCAGTTTACTCGCAGATAGGGTGGAACGCGGTTTAGAACCTTGCTTAAGCGAGGCATTACTTAGCGATTCGGTTGTAAATTGTATTTGTGTGACATTTTCAAGTGTTTTTTCTGTGTAATAAAATTATTACACAGAATCTTAAAACTGACGCAATTTTATTAAATCATTTCAGTTCGCGAAGGCAAAACAGTATTCGTTCAATTATCTAAAGCGGATAATATGTACAAATCAAGATAACCAAGATCAATTCAGGTAACCATCCAAAGTTTAATGGATTTTCTTAAATTATTTTCGAAATTTTGGAAACTTCTCAGGTAACACCTTTCACCTTTTGATCTCACTAGTTCAGCATTTTCAAAATTTTTAGATTACATCGAAATGTTTTAACACTTTTATCATTTTTAAAAAATATATCTCTTCATTTTAATCCAACAACTCCCTCAATTCTAAACAACTAAAATATAAATTTACAAGAATTTAGATTTAGTTTTTTAATCAAAACTGCAGAACTATTTTTTAACTATTTTTCATTTGTTAGGAATCCTTCTGCCATAAACTTCCTGTGAATTTCTACAAAACAGCCAAATTTTTACTCAAATTTGTCAGGAATTGTACTCAATTTTCGAAATGTCATCTAATTTTCCTACAAAGTTGGATCTGATTTTCCAAAATTTTTACAATTTTATTTATATTTTCATCACAATGACCACTTTTCACAGTAGAACCCAGTTAAGTAGTCCCTGGTTAGGAAGTCTGTTTTTGAAGTCCTGCAATAAAACCCGTAATTTAATTTTCGTAAAATGCTACTATTGAGATTGATACTAATCTTATGTTTCGCTATATGGCTTCCGGAACGTATCTTGGCCGTAAATCAGGACATGGGCGTACTTGTTATTAACAAGTATTTCCGCTGAACATTTCCTTAACCCTCTGATCCCCATAAAGACTTAACAGGGTTCTACTGTACTCTCTAACTAAACTTCATCAAAAATGTTCGATATATTATTAGTTTTCTTTCGGAAACCGAGAAATTCTCCACACTACTAACAGTATAGAAATTTCCTTTTAGTTTTAAATAAATGTTTAGAAAAAACGTAATACTGAATTTAATATACAAGAGCAAAATGCGAAGCGTGTGAGAACTAATCTAACGTTATTGCATGCTCGAAAACTACAAACTAATTTCTGTTCGGAAAAAAAAAACCACCTGAACATCTTTGCCATTGGGGCGACAACGTAACGGCGCATCAAGTTTGCATTGTTGTCAAACTTCCACCCCGTCGTCCCCCTTAAAAATCGAGAATTTAAAATAGAGGAAATGGAAATAATGTCATTGGTGCCGATACTCCTAACTGTCCGTTACGATGGATCCCCTAATTGGTGCATCAGTTTTTCCGTTCTGTCGGTTCGTTAAAATTTTCCCGAGGCCTTGTTTAAAGTCTCCTTATTATTGATCCTTCGAAATCGTTCGTTCTTGAATCGAATTGAATTTCAAAGTTATATTCTGTCGGCTTGTTAAAAATTGTTTTCTTTTGAAGGTTTTAGCCGTTTAAACTGCTCTTAAGTAAAATTCGGCTAAATATTGCCGACTTCTTACACTTAACGGTTGATTAAAATCTTTCATCGTTTAGTGTGGAATTCAGTCATCAAATGGAGGAAGATAATGTTCCTTCAAACGATTCCTGAAAGTATGTGAACCAAGGAAGATAACGATACCGTTTCTTGTGCATTGGCTATCAGAATTTATCGACCCGTTAAAAACTCTCCTTCAAACTTCCATCTCGATGTCGGACCAGCAGCATGGATAGGCAGTGACTAGTATCGATAGGAATCCAAAGATCCGTTAGGTCCTGTTGCACCAGCACCCGTTTAAAGACTATTAAACTGCTTCCGGTTAGCGATCTCGTGGAATCAGAACAGAGTGGATGATTTTGTTTCTCTGTAATATACGAGAGAGAAACATTCATTCGTTAAAAGCAGAACCCGCCATTCAAGCCATTTTCTGTCACGTTTCTTAGTGTACCTGGAACTCCTGATCCGTCTCGATAATTCCAGACACGGCCACAATCTGATACTGCCTGGCCTTCATGGCCGCAAGGGGCCTCCTGATGAGCCGCATTCCATTGGCAGCGCTGGCCGTGCTGCTGAAATGCTCCATCTGCGTTTTGCTGTGGCTGGGGTCGAACACCAGCAGCCGAATGCTCCCGTCCTTCAGAAGTTCTACGCCCACGATGGTCCTACTGTGGCCTACATCGAAGGGGGGCGAAGAAAACGGGCCGTTCAGTCCCAGCGACAAAAAAACCCCAAAAAAAGTGGAAAAAGACTGAAAGCAGGTGGGAACGGAACGCCACGTACCCTGGTGCTGCAGGTAGAGCGGAGGCTTGAAGTCCTCCTGCTTCTGGAAGTACTCAAGGACCCATTGAAACAGCTCCGGGTGAGTGCCGTCTGGACCACTGGGCCGATGGAAGTCCACCAACTGGCATCTGACAAATCCAGAGAACTAAAGAAATGCATCAAACGGGCACAACTGTCCCTCACCCAAAGGCCCTTCGAGTTCCAAGAAACACCTCTTAAAAGCGGATCGAGAATGACCATGCCGGGTTGGCTTAGAGATTACGTCAATCCGCCTAGCAATTGGGAGGCCCTGGTCTAATTCCCTCAATGGGCCGAGTTTACGAAGAAATGCCGGAACGGTGGAACATGACTCGCCCCCAACAAACAGCTATGCCTATGCACAAAACACCCTTCAACCGACACCTGAAGACATGCGAGTTTTTACCTTAGGTGAAAGCAGGACAGGAAGGTGACCACTTCGGTCGCACCAATCCACTTCCTCGTGTTGCACAACTTGCCGCCCAGCTGCTCACAACCCTGCGGATCGAAACCCTGCCTCCAAGACCACTCGATGAGCTCCTGGAGCTTGGAAATGGATGGAATTGCGTTTTCGCCTGAGACAACGAGAAAAAGCGAACGTTTCAGATGCTTCCGACATGAGTTTGGAATCAGCGGACGAGGGATTGTTTACCGTTGAACAGCTTTTCGTTGTAGCCCGTATGATGCATGAGCGAGGACAGCATCATCTGGATGTTCCTGTAGCCGCAGCCCCAGCCCTTGTCTCCGTACGTGGAACTATAGTGGTCGACCGTGGTGCACTGCCACACGCCCAACACGTTATTGCTATTCGTGCTGATGATGCGGATTTTGGGAACCAGGCCTGAAACGAGAACTGCGACGCCTAAGACCCTTTTGCCGTTTATCTTTTTCCCTGGATTCGCCGGCAGTCCGTCAATTCACCTTTAGTGCAGGAGTGGCCGTCGTCCACTCCGTTCATTTCGGCCACCTTCAGTTCCACCCTCCTATTGTAATAGTCTGCCACGGACATCTCTCCAGAGTACACCGCCTTCTGCATGTTCGTGATGCTCTGGTCCTTGAAGCTGCCGTGATTGTCCATGCCGTACTGAGCCTTGCAGCAAAAAAAGAAGAGAAATAAAAAATAAACACGCCAACTTTCAAATCCGGAGTGTTTAATTAAAGCAGTGATTTGAGTTTCACGACAAAATGTGAAGGATGGCGTTATCTTACTTTTAGCATTTCAAACTCTTTTTGCTCTCGCATTTTACGCGCCTCGTGCTCTTGCTTCTCGATTTCTTGAGCTAGCAAACAATCCGCAGACACGTCCAAGCCTGAGAAAGTGAACTAAAATTAGCCACGGTGTCAAAACGCCGGAAAAAAGGACCTGGAAGAATCGGTAACGAACCAGAGACAATCTCGGGACTAGCCAGAGTAGGCTTCCGTTCGAAATGATCTTCTATGTGGGACGCCATTTCTCTCGCGTTCAGAAATCCGCTCAAGCTGCAAATTGGACAGCACTGGTTTGAGTTTTCATCTGCGGGTGTGATCCTCGATGGCTTGGCAGGACTGAGGATGTCTCTGTGCTCCATATTAACATGCAACTCCAGATCGGACACAGACTGGTATCGCCTGACGCACAGGGGACAGTTATACGCATCGAGTCCTTCAAGGGGAGACACGGCCGGGAAAGATGGGCTCGTCAGGTCAAAATGCTGCCTGTTAATGTGCTCTTCCAGTCTATCGGCGGACGTTTCCGTGTGTTCGCAGATAGGACAGTTTATCACTTGCTCCTGGTTTATCACATCGTACTTGCCCGGCTTTTCGTTAAGCCTTCCATTGAATTTGTGTTCCTGCTTCAGATTGAGACTCAGCTTGGACCGCTGCGGCGAAGACAGGTTCGTGGCAAAGGCGTAATTATGGTTCGTGCGAACGCTGGAGGCGCAGGCTCCGCTCATGCCGTCCAGACCCTTGGACGCATCGCCGTTCCTCGCTCCTTCATTGTTTTCCTCTTCGTCAGGGCTGAGGTAGTCAAGATGTGAGCCATTGACATGACGGAACATCTCGTCAGCCGAAATATCGCTCAAGTCGCAGAAAGGGCATGAAATAGCTCCCTCGATGTGCGCGATGAGCATGTGGGTGCGCATTTCCTCGTCTTTCAAGCTCTCCTGGCCACATATCTCACAACAGTAGTACAGATTGGGCGGTCTTTCAGCCATTACGATGCTGGGATCCCAGTCTAGTTTCAGCGATGCGAGTTTGCTAGCTGCTGGTTTGTTTCGCATTCACGCTGCATGAAAAAATCCCTGGGATTTATCAAAAATACATTTTTCAATGAATACCAATGCATCGAATCCATTTTTAAAGAGAACCTGTTTTTTTTTGTGTATTAACTATTTTTTAAAATTCGAGTTTCGATATTGTAAGGTCAATGAGTTGACTTCCCCTAACCCTGCACCTCCCATAGACCCTGTTGTTTTTATTACGCGAATTTGCATAAAGCAAGGTACTTCAGTAACGCAATTCTAGCGTTATAGGAGAACAGAATGCATATGTTACGCATTCACCATGAACTTAGTAAAAAGACAAAATGAAATAATGCACTGATAATTACATTAACCTGTCCTGTTTTCATATATACATTACCAGCAATGCAGGATTTCTGTCCTAGAATTCGAATTTTCCCATCATCGGCATTTGAGCACAAAACAGGTCGTTTTCGGAGGGTTTTTGACTCGATCAGTGTCCTACTTTATCGTAATTATACACGAAAACGCTACCGCTATCGGCAAACGCGAAATTACCACAAAGTTTACCAAACAAATCGATTCAAATGCAGTATTTTCTTCATTTCGATTGCCGCAGAATCACCCCTCCGTCGTTCGAATGGCTTCTCCGTTCTATTCTAACGTATCTTTTCCAAATTTAAAGCCACCAAAAAGTCTTTTAAACATGAAACACACCGCTTTTTCTCATTATTTCTACTTGGTTTGTTTCAGGTATCAATTTCATCAAATACCAACGGGGAATAACGGCTCACACTCGATCATTACCGCGATTCTAAATTGCATAATATACTCCAGAAAACGGGAAAAATCACAATTATTTTACTCCTTTCAAAGCTAGGCCATCATTAAAGACCAATAAACGCTAACGTGCCTCTCTGCATTTATCTTTTAAATGTGTCACTCGCTCTTGTTAGATAAAATATCATTTTCGACTTGAACATTATTTTTTTTTTAGAGTTAAAGGCTCATTTGTGCATTTGTTCATTTGACTTTTCATTGGAAAATTAACTATATTCACTAAATATTCACTTATGTATACTATACCTCGCTATACGGCCGCGTTAAGGTCAAAGTTGGTAGCATGGCCAAGAAATAAAACTTTCAAAACTTTGTTGTTGTAGCGCTAGGAGGCGAATGTGCATTTTATGCAAAGGCATTTGTAGTTTTCATTCTGCTTATTTCCTCTATACTCTCAAAATCAAAGTGAAAATTGAAGTGTTCATTAAAAACCAAATCACTACATTAAATAGCCAGTTATTACAATATACAAATATGCAAATTTGTTGATTTTTTAAACTAAAATTCATGTTTATATCAAAGTTCCATAATGGAACCAACAATAGCACCATAATGAGCATATCTAACTATTGTATAGCAAGTGATGAAAGCTTAAACAAGTCGAAACATTGTAATTTCAAATAAAAAATGTGTGTTGTCACAGAGCCAAGCACGTTCATAATTATTATTCACAGAAATTTTAGCATTTGATGAAATAATAAATGAAATGAATTTTCACTTACAAACTGCATGCATAGTTACTCTGTTAAAACTACTATTATTGACTATTTAATATTTTCTACAAGCTTTCATAATATTTATAACAATGAAATGTTCGATTATAAGGAAATAAACAAAAACAAAACACTGTTTAAACTTTTCCGATGGATTTCCATAAACTAACAAATTTCTTTACCATGCTTGTCACGACCCTGGTGGCATTAGTCGGCAAGGTAACTGTATTCCAGTTACAATAATTCTAAACAACACATAAATCCACCAGAGAGCACGCGCTAAATTCAAAAACTGAATTTCCAAATCCGACACTAGAACACCTAGAGGTTTCAAGTTCGGTTATTCCCTTATTGCCTTACGTGTTAACGCAGAAATTGATTTCTATCAGAAAATGAAAATATTAGCAACGAAAGTGTTAGCCGTGTGTTTGTTGGTGGCTTTTCTAGAGCATCAAATAATCGGAATCGACCAGGAAACAGGAGAAAAAGCCCATCAATGGTCATTAGACCCCAATGTGGAACTAGGACATCTAGAACAGGCAGAGATTTTTAATGGCAGTTATTACGAGAAAAACGGGCCGATCAGGATGAGCTTCAAAGCTTTCGGGAAGGAGTTTTTCGCCACCATTACTCCGGAAAAAGCCATCTTCGCGAACGATGCTCAGATGAATGTTTACGGGAACAATGGGATCTTCTCGAAATCTCTGCCCAATGAAAAGCATTACGGCGGCCATCTTGATGGCCAGGACAACAGCACTGTTGTCGTGGGTCGTTTCGTCAGAGGGGCTTTTGACGGGGTTATTTTCACCAACGATGACGATTATTTCATTGAACCCTCAATCCTCTACTACCCCAAGAACCCGGACTTCAACGCCGTCGTATATAGAGCCAGCAACGCCCTGGGACCCTATCTTAAAAGCGCCACGAAAACCATGGTCAACTACACCAGGAGGACCTCGAGAACCATTCAGTAATTAGCAACAAGTTTGTCTTTCGTA